>CAKOBK010000230.1:12500-73361 GCA_932526605.1 Nephrotoma flavescens | reverse complement strand
CAATATCATCATAGCTGACTCATGAACGTCTGATTCGATTTGCGACATTCTTAGTTCCCGATCGATTTCATTTGCGGAATTATCGGTTTTTTCTCTGAAGTAATTTGTATTCATCGCAGATGATCCAGTTGGTACGCCGCTAGCCTCGTCTGTGTGTTCATTATCGCCGGCAGCACCAACATTGCACATAATTTGAGTTGAATTCGCTTGTATACCAGCATGTTCGATTTCCAGAGTTACTTCCTCGCCGATCACAACTTCATTATTGCACCTCTCACGGATTGGGATCTGTGCCACATTATCACTAACATTTTGATTTACCGTAGCTACTCGCGAATTATTGTTCCGTCGCGTAAAATCCGCAATCGAAGCGAGCTTTCCCAAAAAACTCATTTTCGTTTGCAATATGGTCGATTACTCTTAGCAATATATTGATTAATTGTTTATAGAAAACACTATCTCGCGTTTTACGGTAACACCTGCACAATGCGGTTGATGCTTATCAAGAGCAATTTTATCGTTCAACCCAAATTACCGTAAACGGATACAGTTGCGACTCGAACAGTAATATTAATTTCTAAACACCAATCTGTCCTTCGACCTTGATGCTATATATAACACGTGCACAAAGTTTCAATCTGCAGCAATTATTATAACGGATACACACTTTTAATTAATTAAAGTAGTTTTCGCACTTCCAAATTTCCTTTTTGTTTCGTTAACTGCTACATATATTTTAATGAGCACCTCCTCATTAAACGATCCCACTATATCACAAAGTCGCGCACACCTTTATAAGCTCACACTACACCGTTTAGCGTGGCGCACTTTCTCGCGACAAAATCACCTTTTTTTTTCAATTAACGACTTTAATTGACCACCTTTTGTACATATGACGCGAATATAGTTACCACCTTCGGGATCCCGGTTGAGCCCCCATGTAGGAAAATCGGATTAGTAAAAACGACTACAGCTTACAAAATGTGTATTATTTATTATAAATTTAGTAATGGAATGGACAAAAGTAATAGCGTTCTTTTTTATCTACATAGAACATTATATACTACTTCAATTACACACGTACACAAAACAAGTTAAAAGATAAAGTATATACCAATAATACATAAGAGCGATTGTAAATAACTTTAACATAATTTACATCTGGGATCACAGGGTGATACAACTGATCACAGGGTGATACCACTTATATATATATATATATATATATATATATATATATATATATATATATATATATATATATATATATATATATATATATATATATATATATATATATATATATATATATATATATAAATAAATATATATATATATATATATATATATATATATATATATATATATATATATATATATATATATATATATATATATATATATATATATATATATATATATATATATATATATATATATATATATATATATATATATATATATATATATATATATATATATATATATATATATATATATATATATATATATATATATATATATATATATATATATATATATATATATATATATATATATATATATATATATATATATATATATATATATATATATATATATATATATATATAAGTTAACACCTCAATCTAACGTGTGAAATGCTGATTCAACTTATTGTAGAAACACGCGCATCCGGCTCGCGTATTTAGTTCAACACCAAAAAAGCCGAATCAACAAATATTTTATAAATTTTCCATTACTGCTTTTGCTGAGAAAAGCATAATTTTTAGTATAAGAATATATTTTTTTAGATTGTAAAAGTCAGTTTATTATCGTATTGTGAACTTAAATGTAACATTTTGAATTAATAAAATTATTTTTTTTAAGTTTCACGGATAAAACTCGTTAACTGGCGCCGAAACAGGGACCTCCCGTAAAAAAGTTATAGCAAATATTACACTATAACTTAACTGGTTCACGTATTAGTAACAAATTTTATATTACAATAGTGATTCAAGTGTAGTGATTGCACACGTACCGCAGTAGGCCGTTTGTGAATAGTAAAAACATACGGCTAAAAAGGAAATCTACGTTCCGTCCTCACATCCGGTTGGTCTCTCGTGCACGCAGTCCCGCAGTGCACGCCACATGGAATTTCAATTAATTTTCCTGTGAGTTTCCTGAAATTCAATTGATTTTCATGTAAAAAATCTAAAGCACAAATTTAGTGTACAATTAAACCAAAATCTAAAACACAAATCTAGTGTACAATTAAACAAAAAAAATTAAGCACAAATTTAGTGAGAAATTAAAACAAAAATTTAAAATATATACTTATAATCATAATTTAATAAACCCACATATAAACATAATAAATAATCATAATTCATTCTATAACGAAAAATAATATCACAGTGAAAAGTGTCACGATAGAAAGTTGAAACATAAGACATACAATGGCAAATTTGAAACAAATTTAAGATACTCTGAAACAAATCACGGGAGCCTTAAATGCCCAGATTGAATTAACTAAGAAAATTGAGCTACGATTGAACAAATTGGAAGGCGCAACGTTTCGAAGGCGGTACCAACAACGTTAGTTACTCCCAGAAATGAGGAGGAGTTAAAGGAAATTAGCCGTTTGCCGGATTCCGTTAAAGAGTTACAGATTTTTGATGGAAATCCCACCCAATATCTCTCATGGGTGCATAACGTCGAGACTATATTGCACGACTACGAAATAATAAAAAACAAACCTATTTACCGGGCCATATTGCAACATATCCGTCAAAAAATTCGTGGTAATGCCGACTCAGCGCTAATTTCGTACAACATATTTAATGAAGAATGGACTGCAATTAAAAAATGCCTGTCGTTACATTATGCCGATAAAAGGGATCTTCGCACACTGGAGCATCAACTAAGTACACTAATGCAAAAACAAATGACGGTGGATGAATTCTATGCCAACGTGAATCATCAGTTCTCGTTAATAGTCAACAAAATCAAGACAGAAGACTATTCATTCGAAACAATCAATGTCTTAGTGGAAACATATCGTAATCGGGCACTAGACGTGTTCATTCGGGGGTTAAACGGAGACCTATCAAAAATGCTGATCATCCAGAAACCATCTACACTACCTGAGGCATATGCATCCTGCCTTGAAATCCAGAACCTGAATTTTAGGAACATAGCCATTCATAAAAGAGATTTCAACAATGTTGTGACGGCTCCAATAAACCAAATTTCATACTCACACACAAGACCATTACCCAAAAATAGTGAAGCGTTAACACCACAACGAAAAAACATGGCATACAACATTCAGCATCAGAGGCCTAACAACGTCCTACCACCAAGACCGAACTATCCTAAACCGCCAATACCAATGGATATTGATCCATCGACAAGCAGACAGGTTAATTACATAAATCGTCCAGTACTACCAGCTCATTTAAATTCACCCACATTCAAACGGGAAAACTCGTATCACAACGAGCCACGGAAATAACAGAGAATATACAAGAAATGGCGACACGCTCAAATTCCTGATCGATACAGGTGCAAACAAGAACTTCATCTGTGAACAACTAGCCGAAAATTCGACGGCAACCAACAACAAATTCAAAATTAGATCGGCCGGGGGCCAAATCGAAATCAGCAGAGCACAAATCCTGCACATTCAGCACAGCACATGCCAGGCGTTTCGTTAATAAATTTGACTGCTTTACAATGCACAGATTGTTTATTCATTTGTCCAATATAAGAATGCATACTGTAATCAATTGTGCTATCATAATTATAAGCCGTCAATTCCATTTGTCGTACGATTTGAATTGAGGGACGCGTACGTCCATTTATTGACCTTGCACCTTCAACCGTGTTTGCACTATCAACCGATTGGTTTATACGTCTACGTCGTTCCCTCTGTGATGCATTTTGTTGATTACGATCTTGTTCACTTTGTGATCTTCGATTGGTTGAAACAACTGTTGAATGACGTGTACGTCTACCAATATTTGAACGTCTTGCACGTGGCATTTCAAATCCGATAGCAATTCAACCAGCAAATGGAAATGGAAAGTGTATATACACTGTTGTCTGTTTGTATTCAAATGCTTAAACAAAACCAAAATGAATTGTTTGATGATGTATAGCTGAATATATGAAAAAAACAAAAAAATCAAATGCGACTCTTACCGATTACGTCTGTCCACAATGCGAGTTCGATGAAAAAGAACCTTAAAATGATCAATCACTGACACTGACTGTATGCGCTACAACGTGTATTTACCGTGTGTATGAAGCATTGTTGAGCGTTATTCAATAAATTTTTGTTCAAATAGCAAATAATTTTTTATTAGATATTTTATATTTGGAATTTTTTGATTTCCAATTTCAACTGATATCTTTTTAATTGTGTCACAACTAATTATTCGTCATTTAATAGTTGTTATTTGAAAACAATACATATAAAAATGTTTTTTTGCTGAAATCATAGGCACCTACGTATTTCTTGTTGTTTTTTTTATATGGACAAAATCACATGTTGACATGATAAATGATAAATCACGAACGCGTCGACCGATTTCGTGCAAACTTTAGATAAACCATCTACACGACCATGCAAACAAACCCTAAAAATTTGATTGAATTCGGTTTGACCGTACGTGAGTTATAAAGTCACAACACACTTGCAACAATTTTTTATATATAAAAATATATAAAAATATTATAAAAATTTTATATATGTATTTATATCACACGGATATATTTTATATATTTTATATATTTAATATATCACGGACGATTTTTGTTTTGGTCACCCTGTTCGTTTTGGAGTGAGTAAGTGAGTGAGTGACATAGATGTTATAATAAAAAAATAAAAAAAATTTAGTCACCCTATGCGTTCTCGAGTGAGTCAGTCAGTGAGATAGAATGTCACTATATTATGACTTTCCAATTTTTTATCTTTTCAATTTTCAAATTTTCCAGTTTACCAACTTTCCAAATTTCCTATTTTCATATTTTTTCATTTTCCTATTTTAAAATTTTTAAATTTTCCAAATTTCATATTTTCATATTCCATATTTTTATATTTTCATATTTTCATATTTTCATATTTTCATATTTTCATATTTTCCTATTTTCCTATTTTCCTATTTTCCTATTTTCCTATTTTCCTATTTTCCTATTTTCCTATTTTCCTATTTTCCTATTTTCCTATTTTCCTATTTTCCTATTTTCCTATTTTCCTATTTTCCTATTCTCCTATTTTCCTATTTTCCTATTTTCCTATTTTCCTATTTTCCTATTTTCCTATTTTCCTATTTTCCTATTTTCCTATTTTCCTATTTTCCTATTTTCCTATTTTCCTATTTTCCTATTTTCCTATTTTCCTATTTTCCTATTTTCCTATTTTCCTATTTTCCTATTTTCCAATTTTCCTATTTTCCTATTTTCCTATTTTCCTATTTTCCTATTTTCCTATTTTCCAATTTTCCAATTTACAAATTTTCTAATTTTGCAAATTTCGAAATTTCCAATTTTCCAATTTTTCCATATTTCCATTTACCAATTTTCCTATTTCCTTATTTTCCAATTTTTTTAACCAATTATTAAAATAAAATTTTTATTTAGTCAAATTCAACTTTATTGAAAATATAACTGTTGCAAAAATTAAATATCGAAATATACTATCTATGATCTTTTGCCATTTATCGGGTAGATGATGAATGCCTCTGCGATAGAAATTTGGTGGTGTCGAAGCAAAATAGTGATCGAGCCATTTTTCAACGTCTTCAACTTCCGTGAACCGCTGGTCTTTCAAATATGACAAACATCGATCTGAATTAGTGGTAATCAGAAGAAACCAAGTGTGGAGAATACGCCGCATGCTATAAAACTTCCCAGCCGAAGAAGATGAGTTCCTGGGTCGATTTAGCTGTATATATGGACGAGCATTATCATGCAACAATATCACCTTCCTCCTTTCTTAACAATTAAATTGTATTTTTCCTCCAGGGCATCACATAATTTGATCAATTGGGCCTGGTGCCGTTCAGCTGTAACAGTTTGATCAGATTCAAGAAGCTCGAAATTTTGTTTACAACGTCCTCCATCGAGGCCCAGGTTCCGTTTCTAATTTTTTTCAAAATCCGAACAATTTTGGTGAAAATACTAAAAGGGGGTTTTAAGTACTAGGAATCGATTGAACTAGGTCTGAATATCCGGAAACAAAATGTACAGGGTTCTCCGTCGGAACCAGGGTTCCACTTTTCTATTTTTTTGGTTCAAATATCTTCGATAAAAATTCCAGAAAGGATATTTCCGAGTACCAGCGCTCGATTGTATTGGGTCTATGCTTAAGGAAATTTTGTTTACAATGTCCTCCGTTGGGACCCAGGTTCCGTTTTTACATTTTTCTTAGTTCGAACAATTTTGGTAAAAATATTGAAAGAGGGTTTTCAAGTTCCAGGAATCAATGGTGGTGGGTCTAAATTTTGAGAAACAAAATGTACTGGGTCTTCCGCCGGCACCCGGATTCTAATTTTTTTTTTTAATGGCTGGTTCAAACGTTTTCGATAAATATTGCAGAAAGGATATTTTCGAGTACCATAATCGCTTGTAACATTAATAACAGCACCGACTACAAGCCGTTCAATCTATACGCGTAAATCGCACGGAACGTATTACTGAAAATGAGATATTTCCATAAAAGGTGATAGAGTCTTTCTGTGTATTGGTCAGGGATAGAAGTGACTCCAACAAATCTAACGATATACGTCACGGCACCATTAATTGCCTGTAACATTAATATCAACAAAAAAATACCAGTCGTTCAATCTATACGCGTAAATCGCACGGAAGTTATTACTGAAAATGAGATATTTCCGTAAAAGATTAAAGAATTTTTCTGTTTGTTTGTCGGATGATAGAAAACACTCCAACAAATCTAACGATATACGACACAGTACCATTAATTGCTTGTAACATTAATATCGACAGCGACTACAAGGCGCTTAATCTATACGCGTTAGTCGCACGGAAGGTATTACTGAAAATAAAATATTTCCGTAAAACGTTAAAGAATTTTTCTGTATGCTGGTCGGGTGATAAAAGACACTTCAACATATCTAACGATATTCCTCACGGTACAATTTATTGCTTGTAACATTAATATCAGCACCGATTACAAGGCGTTCAATGTATACGCGTAAATCGCACGAAAAGATCAAAGAATTTTTCTGTATGTTTGTCGGATGATAGAAAACACTCCAACAAATCTAACGTTATAGGACCCGGTACCATTAATCGATTGTAACATTAATAACAGCACCGACTACAAGCCGTTCAATCAATACGCGTTAGTCGCACAGAACGTATTACCACAGACATTCAAATTAGATTTTTCATTTGAACTAAACCATGAAAACAAAATAAACTTCTGATAATTCCAAGCTGTGATTTTTTGTTAAACTGCGTATACGTATACGCAAAATAACAAAATATTTTTGATTGTATGCAGCTATTTACAGAAAATGAAATCGCAATTTCAATTTTTACGTTTACATAGGATGAAATATCTCTTATAGGTTGTCTCAGGTATTACTGAAATTGATATATTTCCGTAAAAGGTCATATAATCTGTCTGTGTATTGGTCAAGTGATAGAAGACACTCCCATAAATCTAATGATATACGTCACGGTACCATTAATTGCTTGTAACATTAATATCAGCACCGATTACAAGCCGTTCAATCTATAGGCGTAAATCGCATGGAAACAATTAAGTAAACACGTACTCATTCTATCAATGGTTGTCAAAGCGTTCACATCTACTTTATAAAATTTGTACGATTACACCGAAAAAAATAAAAATTAAATATAAAAATATTAAAATAAAATATTAATATATGTACTAAAATAAAGCACAATTGTGTCGAGCTGATTTATAAAATTTTCTTGCGCCAAAATGGCTGGAAATTGTGAAAAGTGTCTCAAGGACATTACTAAAAGTCACCATTGAGTTAAATGTGGAATTTGTGCTAGTGTTTTCAAGTAAAGTGTGCTGATATCACGGACGAGGTTCTTAAGGACCTCAAAGCCTCGAACACATCCATTATTGATGATACGGTACCAGTTAATACAAATGATGTTTTTCGTGATATTACGATACCTAAATTAGCGGATGAGTAACTACACTGAAAGGCATTTAAAGTCAACTGAACTCATCAACTGAAGATTAAAAAGTTCTGTAAATTTCTATATATATCTATATATCTATATATCTATATATCTATATATTTATATATCTATATATCTATATATCTATATATCTATATATCTATATATCTATATATCTATATATCTATATATCTATATATCTATATATCTATATATCTATATATCTATATATCTATATATCTATATATCTATATATCTATATATCTATATATCTATATATCTAGATATCTATATATCTATATATCTATATATCTATATATCTATATATCTATATATCTATATATCTATATATCTATATATCTATATATCTATATATCTATATATCTATATATCTATATATCTATATATCTATATATCTATATATCTATATATCTATATATCTATATATCTATATATCTATATATCTATATATCTATATATCTATATATCTATATATCTATATATCTATATATCTATATATCTATATATCTATATATCTATATATCTATATATCTATATATCTATATATCTATATATCTATATATCTATATATCTATATATCTATATATCTATATATCTATATATCTATATATCTATATATCTATATATCTATATATCTATATATCTATATATCTATATATCTATATATCTATATATCTATATATCTATATATCTATATATCTATATATCTATATATCTATATATCTATATATCTATATATCTATATATCTATATATCTATATATCTATATATCTATATATCTATATATCTATATATCTATATATCTATATATCTATATATCTATATATCTATATATCTATATATCTATATATCTATATATCTATATATCTATATATCTATATATCTATATATCTATATATCTATATATCTATATATCTATATATCTATATATCTATATATCTATATATCTATATATCTATATATCTATATATCTATATATCTATATATCTATATATCTATATATCTATATATCTATATATCTATATATCTATATATCTATATATCTATATATCTATATATCTATATATCTATATATCTATATATCTATATATCTATATATCTATATATCTATATATCTATATATCTATATATCTATATATCTATATATCTATATATCTATATATCTATATATCTATATATCTATATATCTATATATCTATATATCTATATATCTATATATCTATATATCTATATATCTATATATCTATATATCTATATATCTATATATCTATATATCTATATATCTATATATCTATATATCTATATATCTATATATCTATATATCTATATATCTATATATCTATATATCTATATATCTATATATCTATATATCTATATATCTATATATCTATATATCTATATATCTATATATCTATATATCTATATATCTATATATCTATATATCTATATATCTATATATCTATATATCTATATATCTATATATCTATATATCTATATATCTATATATCTATATATCTATATATCTATATATCTATATATCTATATATCTATATATCTATATATCTATATATCTATATATCTATATATCTATATATCTATATATCTATATATCTATATATCTATATATCTATATATCTATATATCTATATATCTATATATCTATATATCTATATATCTATATATCTATATATCTATATATCTATATATCTATATATCTATATATCTATATATCTATATATCTATATATCTATATATCTATATATCTATATATCTATATATCTATATATCTATATATCTATATATCTATATATCTATATATCTATATATCTATATATCTATATATCTATATATCTATATATCTATATATCTATATATCTATATATCTATATATCTATATATCTATATATCTATATATCTATATATCTATATATCTATATATCTATATATCTATATATCTATATATCTATATATCTATATATCTATATATCTATATATCTATATATCTATATATCTATATATCTATATATCTATATATCTATATATCTATATATCTATATATCTATATATCTATATATCTATATATCTATATATCTATATATCTATATATCTATATATCTATATATCTATATATCTATATATCTATATATCTATATATCTATATATCTATATATCTATATATCTATATATCTATATATCTATATATCTATATATCTATATATCTATATATCTATATATCTATATATCTATATATCTATATATCTATATATCTATATATCTATATATCTATATATCTATATATCTATATATCTATATATCTATATATCTATATATCTATATATCTATATATCTATATATCTATATATCTATATATCTATATATCTATATATCTATATATCTATATATCTATATATCTATATATCTATATATCTATATATCTATATATCTATATATCTATATATCTATATATCTATATATCTATATATCTATATATCTATATATCTATATATCTATATATCTATATATCTATATATCTATATATCTATATATCTATATATCTATATATCTATATATCTATATATCTATATATCTATATATCTATATATCTATATATCTATATATCTATATATCTATATATCTATATATCTATATATCTATATATCTATATATCTATATATCTATATATCTATATATCTATATATCTATATATCTATATATCTATATATCTATATATCTATATATCTATATATCTATATATCTATATATCTATATATCTATATATCTATATATCTATATATCTATATATCTATATATCTATATATCTATATATCTATATATCTATATATCTATATATCTATATATCTATATATCTATATATCTATATATCTATATATCTATATATCTATATATCTATATATCTATATATCTATATATCTATATATCTATATATCTATATATCTATATATCTATATATCTATATATCTATATATCTATATATCTATATATCTATATATCTATATATCTATATATCTATATATCTATATATCTATATATCTATATATCTATATATCTATATATCTATATATCTATATATCTATATATCTATATATCTATATATCTATATATCTATATATCTATATATCTATATATCTATATATCTATATATCTATATATCTATATATCTATATATCTATATATCTATATATCTATATATCTATATATCTATATATCTATATATCTATATATCTATATATCTATATATCTATATATCTATATATCTATATATCTATATATCTATATATCTATATATCTATATATCTATATATCTATATATCTATATATCTATATATCTATATATCTATATATCTATATATCTATATATCTATATATCTATATATCTATATATCTATATATCTATATATCTATATATCTATATATCTATATATCTATATATCTATATATCTATATATCTATATATCTATATATCTATATATCTATATATCTATATATCTATATATCTATATATCTATATATCTATATATCTATATATCTATATATCTATATATCTATATATCTATATATCTATATATCTATATATCTATATATCTATATATCTATATATCTATATATCTATATATCTATATATCTATATATCTATATATCTATATATCTATATATCTATATATCTATATATCTATATATCTATATATCTATATATCTATATATCTATATATCTATATATCTATATATCTATATATCTATATATCTATATATCTATATATCTATATATCTATATATCTATATATCTATATATCTATATATCTATATATCTATATATCTATATATCTATATATCTATATATCTATATATCTATATATCTATATATCTATATATCTATATATCTATATATCTATATATCTATATATCTATATATCTATATATCTATATATCTATATATCTATATATCTATATATCTATATATCTATATATCTATATATCTATATATCTATATATCTATATATCTATATATCTATATATCTATATATCTATATATCTATATATCTATATATCTATATATCTATATATCTATATATCTATATATCTATATATCTATATATCTATATATCTATATATCTATATATCTATATATCTATATATCTATATATCTATATATCTATATATCTATATATCTATATATCTATATATCTATATATCTATATATCTATATATCTATATATCTATATATCTATATATCTATATATCTATATATCTATATATCTATATATCTATATATCTATATATCTATATATCTATATATCTATATATCTATATATCTATATATCTATATATCTATATATCTATATATCTATATATCTATATATCTATATATCTATATATCTATATATCTATATATCTATATATCTATATATCTATATATCTATATATCTATATATCTATATATCTATATATCTATATATCTATATATCTATATATCTATATATCTATATATCTATATATCTATATATCTATATATCTATATATCTATATATCTATATATCTATATATCTATATATCTATATATCTATATATCTATATATCTATATATCTATATATCTATATATCTATATATCTATATATCTATATATCTATATATCTATATATCTATATATCTATATATCTATATATCTATATATCTATATATCTATATATCTATATATCTATATATCTATATATCTATATATCTATATATCTATATATCTATATATCTATATATCTATATATCTATATATCTATATATCTATATATCTATATATCTATATATCTATATATCTATATATCTATATATCTATATATCTATATATCTATATATCTATATATCTATATATCTATATATCTATATATCTATATATCTATATATCTATATATCTATATATCTATATATCTATATATCTATATATCTATATATCTATATATCTATATATCTATATATCTATATATCTATATATCTATATATCTATATATCTATATATCTATATATCTATATATCTATATATCTATATATCTATATATCTATATATCTATATATCTATATATCTATATATCTATATATCTATATATCTATATATCTATATATCTATATATCTATATATCTATATATCTATATATCTATATATCTATATATCTATATATCTATATATCTATATATCTATATATCTATATATCTATATATCTATATATCTATATATCTATATATCTATATATCTATATATCTATATATCTATATATCTATATATCTATATATCTATATATCTATATATCTATATATCTATATATCTATATATCTATATATCTATATATCTATATATCTATATATCTATATATCTATATATCTATATATCTATATATCTATATATCTATATATCTATATATCTATATATCTATATATCTATATATCTATATATCTATATATCTATATATCTATATATCTATATATCTATATATCTATATATCTATATATCTATATATCTATATATCTATATATCTATATATCTATATATCTATATATCTATATATCTATATATCTATATATCTATATATCTATATATCTATATATCTATATATCTATATATCTATATATCTATATATCTATATATCTATATATCTATATATCTATATATCTATATATCTATATATCTATATATCTATATATCTATATATCTATATATCTATATATCTATATATCTATATATCTATATATCTATATATCTATATATCTATATATCTATATATCTATATATCTATATATCTATATATCTATATATCTATATATCTATATATCTATATATCTATATATCTATATATCTATATATCTATATATCTATATATCTATATATCTATATATCTATATATCTATATATCTATATATCTATATATCTATATATCTATATATCTATATATCTATATATCTATATATCTATATATCTATATATCTATATATCTATATATCTATATATCTATATATCTATATATCTATATATCTATATATCTATATATCTATATATCTATATATCTATATATCTATATATCTATATATCTATATATCTATATATCTATATATCTATATATCTATATATCTATATATCTATATATCTATATATCTATATATCTATATATCTATATATCTATATATCTATATATCTATATATCTATATATCTATATATCTATATATCTATATATCTATATATCTATATATCTATATATCTATATATCTATATATCTATATATCTATATATCTATATATCTATATATCTATATATCTATATATCTATATATCTATATATCTATATATCTATATATCTATATATCTATATATCTATATATCTATATATCTATATTTTGGATGATTTGTAGTAATGGTGTTACAAGATTCATTTCGAAATAAAATACGGACCGGTAATTCCACTAGAACAAAAACCACACCAAACTACACAAATTGACAAAGTTCTGTCGTATATTAAAATGTTTGGCAAAGAAGTTAAGGTTCTTAAATTAAAACAGGACAAATATTCCGAAATATTAATATTCATGAGTGACAAGTTTGAAGATATTATGAAGTTTGCCAATATAATGAAAGAACATGATTTGAAAATGAAGAAAATTGAAGAAGAGAACATGCGGCTTCAAAATCAAATATTCAATCTGGTTAACAGAATTAATAATATTGAAGACAATCATAGAAGTTTGAATTTACTGGTGCATGGTGTACCTGAAACAAGTAGCGAAAATTTAATTTCGATTTTAAAAAGTGTTTTTGATTACCTCAATATTACAAATATGTTGGAAAATATTGAAGGCGCTGTAAGATGTGGTAAATTGGAATCATCAAAAACTAGGGCCATCGTATTTAAGTGTAGTAAAATGGATTTGAAATTGAAAATATTGAATGCATTTACGACGTAGCAGATAGAATTAAAACGAAACGTATTTGTAAGTGACATTCTTTTATCTCATCGTCTAAATAATAAATACATTTTTGTATCTGAGCATCTATCGGTGTACAAGCAACAATTATTAAACAAAACAAAAGCATGTCAAGCGCGGTACAATTTAAAATTTATATGGGTTCAAAACAATGATATTTTGGTGAAAAAGAATGATTCACCTAAAATAATTAAAATCATCAATGAAGATTCACTTAGGCGTCTTGCAGAGGAGTAATGTTTTTTTATTGTTATTTTTCAAATTTATTTAATGCTTGTTTTTATTTTATTTTGTTAAATATTTTCATGCCCTTATCAATTTATTTTTAAAATGGAAATGGTTTGAGAACGAAAACTCATCAATTTTTATCTAATGTATTAGTTTGGGACTATGATGTCATTTGTTTAAATGAAACTAATCTGGATGATACTTTTTTTGATAGTGAACTATTTTCTAATGATTATATTGTTTATAGGAAAGATCGTGATTTAACACTATTTCCTGATAAATCTAGTAGTGGGGGTTGTTTGATTGCAGTAAAGTCAAAATTTGATTCATTTCGTGTTTGAGAATGGGAGAAGTTTAGAGAAGAAGTGTATATCTGTCTTAAATTCTATTACAAAAACTTGTTCATAAATGTTCCGTATTTTTATCCTAAAGTAACTTCTGATGAATGTAAAAAATATTTTTAAAATTTAAGTGATTTATTAAACTTATCAAAATCTTCTTCTAAATTTTTAATTTTGGGTGATTTTAATTTATCTACAGTATCTTGCCTATCAGGTATAAATAATTCTAATTATTTAGAGCTAGATCCTAGTTTAATTTTTGAAATTAAATCACGATCATTAATTGATTGTATGAGTTTTACAGATATTAAACAATTTAATTCGGTTGTGAATTTCAATAATAAAATTCTGGATTTGGTATTACCTAACATTGATTCGTCGTTAATTAAGGTTTCGCAAAGTTAAGATCCTTTATCTATTGTTGATCATCATCAAAATTTATGATTTTAAAAATTGTAACTTTCAACAAATTAGCAACGTAATCTGCAGTATAAATTGGTCACAAATATTGCCTATTAATAATTCAAATGTTGATCTTTTAGTGGACAGATTTTACACAAAAATTTATGATATTATTGGAACTAATGTTAAATCTTTTAATTCTAGTAACATTAAGTATCCTCCGTGGTTTTCTCTGAAAACTATCAAATTTATTCCATTGAAAGAAAATTTCAGAGTTAAATATAAAAAAACTAATGATATTGATTATTACCATATGTTCACAGTGTTACGTTCCAAGACCAAAAGTTTAATTAAATTTGCTTACAATAAATATTTAAATAATGTGGAAAAGAATATTAGTTTAAATCCTAAAGGTTTTTTGTCTTATGCAAAAAAATTAAAAAACAAAAATTATGTTCCATCAATAATGAATAAAGATGATGTATATGCGTCAAATCCTAATGATATTTGTGATGATGATAAAAAAAATATATATATAAAAAATGATATAAAAACTGATATAAAAAATTATCGACCGATATCAATTTTAAATACATGCAGTAAAATATTTGAAAGGATTATTCACATTAAAATAAGTGATCATTTTTATAATCACATTTCGATAAAACAACATTAGTTTTTCCCATCCAGATCTACTTTATCCAATCATTAATACTTTTCAAATTTTGTTCATAGGTCTCTAAACTCACATTATCCGGTTGATGTCATATACACAGATTTTGCTAAGGCGTTTGATAAAGTAAATCATGAAGTTTTGTTGTACAAGTTAGGCAAATTTGGCTTCATAAATTTGCTAAATTTTTTCAAATCCTATCTTATTAATCGTATTCAATTTGTGGCTATTAATAATTATAAATCTTCAGAATTCAGTCCAACGTCCGGTGTACCTCAGGGATCTATTTTAAGACCGCTTTTATTTTTATTATTTATTGATGATTTAGTGGATGTACTAGATTGTGAGATTCTTTTATTTGCTGATGATTTAAAATTGTTTAATTCGATTAAATCAATAAATGAATGTCATATTTTGCAAAACAATTTAAATAATTTACAGTTATGGTGTAATAAAAACCACATGATTATTAATGCTAGTAAATGTGGTGTTTTAAAAATTAAGCCAATGGTTTACAACGTGAATTTTAGTTATGATATTAATAGCGTTACTCTAAAAGTGTACAATAGTTTTTTAGATTTAGGTATTACGGTGGATAGTACTTTTAAATTTGACCTTCATATTAATAACATTATCAAAAATGCTTACAAAATACTTAGTATGGTTATACAAATATGTGCTAATTTTTCTTTACAAAAATCATTTATTTTACTTTTTAATTCACTTGTTAGACCTAAATTAGAATACCTATCGACAATTTGGAATCCTAACTATAAGATTTATATAAATAGTTTGGAGAAAATTCAGAAAAAATTTACAAAGTTTCTTAATTATAAATTTAAAAACGGTTATGAACAGTATAATGTTCGTTTGCAAAGATATGGTTTTATGACATTAAATAGTAGAAGAATTTATATTGATGAAATAATTCTACTAAAATTATTGAAAGGTCATGATTTGCTACATGCTATTAAAATTAAACCAAAATCTGACTATTTTATTCGAAACATGGAATATTTTGATATTCCAATTTATAAAAATAATTTAATATTGTATTCACCAATGGTTCGTTTGCAAAGACATCATAATTTATTTTTTAATGATCTTGATCTGTTTTCGATTTCAATATCATCTTATAAAAAACTTATTCTTAATAATTTATATAATTCAACTTTTTAATTTTTATTGTTAATGTTTTACTTATTTTTTTTTTTATATTTAAATATGTTTTACATATATGATTGGTATGCATTTTTTATTATATATGTATATTTTTTTAATTTTATTTTTTATGTTTTGTAATTGTTAGTATAGTGTAAATTATCGATCAATTTTTACTCTAAGCTAATTGTAATAGGATAATATCTGTAATTAGCTGAATTGAATAAACATATAAATAAACTGTCAATAATTTGAGGATTTTCTTTGCACCAGAATCGACAGTTTTGTTTATTTACCGCACCACTCAGCTGAAAGTTAGCCTCATCGGAGAAGATGATTTTCTTAGAAAAATCGTTATCGTTTAAAAGTTGTTCCAAGACAAAATCAGCAAATTCTCGACGTTAACGTTGGTCCAATGGCTTCAGTTCTTGAGTGAGAACAATTTTATAGGGATGCAAACCCAAATCCTTTCTCAAAATCCGCCAAGTTGTGGTTTGAGACAGTCCCAATTCTTGAGAACGTCTTCTAATCAACAAATTGTGGTCTTCAGCAACACTTGCCAGAACGGCAGCAATATTTGCATTACTTCAAGCGTTTCTTTGTCTTATTGGCAATTGAACATTATTGATTGATTGATTGATTGATTGGACTGTAGAACCAAGTGCTAGCCAAGAGTCCCGGATAACGCCGGGCCTATTCCTACAGCCTGTTTACACATAACAATAGGAAAGATAGGAAAGGTTTTTTTTTTTTTTTTTTTTTTTGGGACAGAACGATCCGGTTGCAGACACCTAGCGATCGTACGGCACAACACAATTCTAATCTACTTCTAATCTACTAGAGGAAGGATAAAGGCTTAATAGGTTTAATGGATAACGATGGTATTACTTTGATCGTCAACAATTGCCTCACTAAATCAAAACCTGAGAAAAAATAATATTTCACGTGCATCTGGAAATTTTCTGTAATATAATTCTACATTAATACTTATCAGCTACCTAAACAAAATTGATTAATTGGTACAGTTCGGTTACAAATACCTAGGTAAAGCCAATAGTTATTAACATAATGACAGCACAATTCTAATCTACACGACCAGCAATTAATATTTCAAAGAAATATTTCTTCATAACATCTAAAGATTTCTGAAATTCATTCTTAATTAATCTACCGGTTTCCTAAATAATATAAATATTTATTAATTTAATCCTCTACAACTCCATAACTTACAATATAATTTTCTGAACCCATAGTTATTTGAATTATATTAATAATAAATTGAATTATGTATATTAATAATTAATATTAAATCATTAATAATTTCTCTAAAGTCATTAGCATTTGGCAAACTGGCCGTTAAAATAGTCAGTAAACATATACTCGTATTATTTATTAAACCTGAAAACAAACTGTATGCTTATTATTGACTACTTCACGGTTCAAGTTATTAATAGCGGATTCTTTTACGTTTTTGATGTAAATCAAATTTCGGATAGTTAAAAAGAAAATGAAAAAAAAAATTGATGTGTGGCGTAGTGTGTCTACCCGTGTCCAAACCCGAAAGGGATACCGAAAACAATAACAAACCATTTTGAAAAAATTTCAAATGACGCGTTTGACGTATTTGACAATATTTACGGTTGACGTATTATATGTACATATATAAATATGTGTACGTGGTAGTTAAAATGGAAGTAAAAATCTATATTTCCATTTTTTGATGTACATCAAAAAAAAAAAAATTTTTTTTTTTTTTTTTTTTTTTTTTTTTTGCTATTTTTTCCGCTAAAATGTGATTTACATCAAAAACAAATTTTTTTGCCAGTTTTTTGTTAAAAGAAAACGCCATAAGAAACATAAAAACAAGATACTAAAACATGATTTTAACACGCAAAATGACAGAAAATAAAAATTAAGTTAAAATCATTAAAAATTTGAATTTTAATCACTGCGGAAATCATAAAATAACAAATAAAATAAAATCGAGATAAATTTTAATTTGTAATTTAAAGTACATAATCTATTTAAATAAATGAATTCTTAAGATCACGAATATTTTTGAAAATTGTAAATCGAGGAACAAAGCTATAATATCATTAACAAGAATTTGTGAGCTGAATTTTATTTAATATATTTTAATATTTATATGTAACTATATATAATGTTATATGTGTCATAGTATCTTAAATATTCGAACATAAGAAAAAAAAATAATAAGTGACGCAACGCGCACAAAACGACGAAAACGAAACTTGGGAACACTTCACCTCTCCATGATTCTTCATCATGGTTTTATTATGCTCTCCGAAAACAAAATTCAAATCAAAACCTACATATAAAAAAAAAAATGGCCTTGAATCCCCCATCTCATTTTCGCTTGGGCCAGCGCCGCTACACCAATAAAAAATTTGGTTCAAAAAGGAGTCGCTATCAAATCCAATCTCATAGGCAAACAGGGAAAGAGACGAAGATGAAGATTCAAAAAACACGCTTCACAAGGAAATATATAATAAACCACAAAAATATACATACCATCCACACATGTATACATAAGTCTACATCCAAAACCAACAACAATTAACATATCAAATTTATTCATCCGTTCCACCCGGGATTTAAAAGAAGCACTGGTTCACACTTTAAAATAAGTCGTAATAGATGATTCATTGCTAATTTAAAACCTTATTTTATATTTAAACCAAAATGTTTTTGTATTGTTTTAATCTACTCTCTCGAAAATAAAATTTTAACTAAAATGTACATCTCAAAAATGAATGAAAAAAAAAATTAATTTTTAAAATTAAATTTCAAATTTAAATTAAAATAAAACATGTAATTAAATTTTTTATTTCACTTCTATTTGTGTTAGAGCTGCTTCA
This sequence comes from Nephrotoma flavescens, assembly GCA_932526605.1. Classification (NCBI taxonomy): domain Eukaryota; kingdom Metazoa; phylum Arthropoda; class Insecta; order Diptera; family Tipulidae; genus Nephrotoma; species Nephrotoma flavescens. The sequence continues at coordinate 52,505 of CAKOBK010000230.1, read as the reverse complement.
CCGAAAAACATTTTGGCAACCGGTTTCATATGTAAACGGGGAAAGAGACGAAAAAGAAGCTGCTTCTTTGACATCCCGTGTGAAAGGGGCGATTATTGGTTTTGTTACATCCCTGCATATACACACCATATATATACATACATCTAAACGCACAGAAGCACACACTCATAACTATTTATATGTATTATTTAGGTAAATTTTGATGCTACACACAAATCTATATACGAAGTATGAAAAGTACATAAATAAAAATAAAAGTATGTATATATGTATATATTACACATATATATATATATATATATATATATATATATATATATATATATATATATATATATATATATATATATATATATATATATATATATATATACATACATATATATACATATATATATATATATATACATACATACACATACATATATACACACATACACACATATATATATACATATATATACACATCACGGAGAAAACATCAACGTGCCTGGGGTAGGGAGCCCTATCCTAGCTTGCGCAAGAAGTACTTGGATGCTCGAAAACACCTTAAACAGGCAATTAAGGCGAGTAAGCGTGAATGCTGGAAAGAGCTGTGCGAAGAAGTGGACCATGACCCGTGGGGGAGACCCTACAAAATCGTCATGAATAGGCTCAGAAACAGAAACGCAGATGCTTCGCCTCCCACTTGCCCAATGATACTGAACAGAATTGTTACCGCCTTATTCCCGCAGCAAAATGATCTGATTAACGCCATTGATGTAATACCTGGCGTGGAAGAAGTTCCCTTGGTATCCACAGAAGAGCTGATAGATGCATATCAACGATTTGCGAATTCAAAAGCTCCTGGGCCTGACAATATTCCAAATATTGCATTAAAGGCCGCCATTCGAGCCAGACTTGATGACTTCAGAGAAGTCTACAACTCATGTCTGAGGGAGGGGGTATTTCCGGATCGATGGAAGAGGCAGCGGCTGGTTCTGTTGCCGAAGGCAAATAAACCTTTTGGAGAGCCATCCGCATACCGACCATTGTGCATGTTGGATACGGCTGGCAAAGTGTTAGAGCGCATAATCTATAATCGATTGGAGAACGCTGTGAAAGGGGCCGGAGACCTCGCCGAAAGCCAGTATGGATTTAGAAGGGCTCGATCGACAATCGACGCCATTCAACACGTCGTTAAAGTCGCAAAGGAAGCAACACAAGGTAGAAGATGGAAGGACGGTTCTAAAAAGTATTGTGCCGTGGTTACGCTGGATATTAAAAATGCGTTCAATTCGGCCAGATGGGACTGTATCCTCAATGCCCTACTTGAATTGCAAGTACCGATGTACATAAGGAGGATTATCTCGAATTATTTTTGCAATAGAATGCTGATGTATAATACGGACGATGGGATCATAGATTACAAAGTTACGAGTGGAGTTCCTCAAGGATCAGTATTGGGGCCTCTACTATGGAACATCATGTACGACGGCGTCTTGAGGCTCAACGTACCCGATGGCGTAGAGATTGTTGGATTTGCGGACGACGTTGCTGTTGTTGTAGTCGCGAAAACCATAGAGGAAATAATGGAGATATGTAGATTGACCATTATAATTATCAAACAGTGGTTGATCTCATATGGACTCCAGTTGGCTGACCATAAAACCGAAGCAGTTCTAATTACCAGTAGGAAGGTGATAGAAACTGTAAATATTGACGTTGGCGGAGTTTTAATCCCCTCACAACCTTCGTTACGATACCTTGGTGTCGAAATTGATGCACGTCTAAATTTTAGGGAGCACCTAAGGATAGTGAGCAAGAAAGCTGCCAATGTAGCTGCAGCCCTCTCCCGGATTATGCCCAACACTGGTGGACCAAGACAGAGTCGTAGGACTCTGCTGGCAAATGTGGTAACATCCATCATCCTATATGGATCACCTATCTGGAGCGATGCGATGGACAATAAATTGTATAGATGCAAGCTGGCATCGGTGTATCGACTGGGTGCCTTAAGGGTTATATGTGGCTTTCGCACAGTATCCGATGACGCAACGCTCGTTATTGCAGGGATGATACCCATCGATCTACTTGCAAAGGAAAGGAAGAAGTGGTATATGTGTCGAGAAAACCTAGGAAGTAGAGCATCAGAACGCATTGCAACCATGATAGAATGGCAAAGGCGCTGGGATAGCTCGGTGAAAGGTCGGTGGACCTATCGTATTATACCATCCATCAATAAGTGGATAAATAGGCGGCATGGTGAAACTAATTACTATCTGACGCAGTTGTTAAGTGGGCATGGTTGTTTTGGTGCATATCTTTACAGATTTAAACATGCCGACACTTCGGAATGTCCTGCCTGCAAAGGATCAGAAGAGGATGTGGAACATATATTCTTTCAATGTCCACGGTTCGAGACAACTCGAATAGAACTGTCCAGTATCCTCGGGCAGCCCGTGACACCTGATAACATAGTGGAGCTAATGCTTGTGTGTGAAGGTAATTGGAATGCAGTAAGCCACATGGCAGCAGTGGTGCTTAAAGAGCTGAGATGCTTAGAGCGTGCTAGAGAGGAACAACGCGGTATGGCTAGATAGCGGTGGCAATCTCAATGTAAGGTTGAGACGCTGAGAGGAGGATAGAGTCTAGTAACTAGTCACCTCCATGCGAAGTAATGTCTAACTGATAGTTCCGCATGGGGGATGTTCGAAAGGGTGTGTGGTTTTTAGATGGTAGAAATCCATCACTGTTGCTGAGATGTTTGCCCATCGAAGCTTCGTCTTATTGAAGATTTTCCTCACTTTACCCGGTATAAAAAAAAAAAAAAAAAAAAAAAAAAAACATATATATACACATATACACACACATATATATATATATATATATACACACACACATATATATATATATATATATATATATATATATATATATATATATATATATATATATATATATATATATATATATATATATATATATATATATATATATATATATATATATATATGTACACACATATAAATGTATATAAAGGATACTTCTCTGATTTAATGCATCTTTATACATAACCAGTTTATCGAAACATTAAAACGAAATATATCCCGTTATAAATATTTCAACTCGGGTTTTATGTATATAAGCACATTTCATCATACACGTCACTTAACTCGTCACTTTACTGTTTATTTGAAACCCACTATGTATATTATGTATACCTAGTAATTCAAACATAAATGTGCATTTACGCATTCACGAAATGGTATCAGAACATATACGGAAATAATTATATATACGTATACGTTCTACACAATTTCACGCGCGGCTTATACACAAATCAATATTTAAAACACTAGGTGTACGCCATATCTTTTAATCACTTATTTTATAATGTAAAAAACACATTGATTATTATTATTATTAATAATTATAATTATTTTATTTATTATTTACACAAAAAAAAAATATTTAAATTAAATGAAGGAGCGACAACAAAACATGTCTACTCCGTTTCACATCACTTCGTCTTATTGGCAATTGAACATTATGTAAATAAAATTTGCGCTCAAAATTTTCAACAATTCGACGAATAGCGAGCACACTTGGATGATTATTACGACTATAAAATGGCAAAAGCGCACGAAAAGTTGCAATTGGAAAACGATTATTTTGATAATGAAATGTAAACGATGAAATTGTAAACATTACTGAATACAATGAAATAAAAAATGACAGATCATGACATATTATAAATGGCCGAAACGTCACTTAAAAGAGATATGGGTAAGGGGTCAAGGCGTGATCCGGGACAATCTTCGCAAGAAGATGACTTCCAAAGAGCCTCTAAGAAGGCTAAACTCGACGAGAATCTGAATGATTCAACCTCGGATGCCGAGCTTGTCGGCAATGATGAGACGACGACTGAAGTTGAAAACACTTCGTCAGTGGTCAAGTAGCAAAAAGCGAACGACCCCATGAGAACCACATGATTGAAATCGTTTCTCTTGAAACGATGCTTGAGCAAGTCAAAAACACGAAACTTACCGAACCTAAGCTTCGTGATCTATCCATGAAAATAAAAAACATGAAAATCCGTATCCTCGAGGTGGTTGCGGAAACGAATCTGGTTGTTGGCAAACTAGAGGAAGCACGCAACCATAGGTGTACTTGCAGCCGGGAACCAAAAATGGTTACGGCGGAAAAGGCACCAAAGGTGGCTGCACGGGATTCAGTTCTCAATGCTAATTCAGAAAAAACCAGAAACGTGGAAACCGATCCGAACGGAAACGGAGGAAACTGGCAAGTGGTCGGTAAAAAGCGAAAGAAACGAAGAAACAGAAAACGCAGGCCAAAACAGACAACAAAACGGATAATTATCTCAGCAAGGGATAATGAATCCAGCCTTACGACCACCGAGATAACAAAGAAAATCAAAGAAGTTATCCGATCTAGCGAATCGAACGTAAAGATTCACTATGTAACAAACGCCGGCCCGAAAGGTGTCGCGGTTACTGTCGATGCTTCCTCCGATTTGAAAATTTTCACGGAAAACAAAGATCTGGAAGTCGTGGGTCTAGTAGCAACCGAACCAGCGCCTATAAAGAGATTACCGAAGGTAATTATCTTTGACGTCAGCTCTGATCTTGATGGAGACATGGTAACTAACTGTCTTATTAAACAAAACTGCATGGATCAAAAAGATTTTAAGGTTTTATTTAGAACTGGTGCGAAAAACCAAGAGACCGCTCACTGGGTGGTAGAAGTAGAACCAGCAACCAGAAACATGTTGCTAAAGTGTGGTAGACTGCACGTGGACTGGGTTCGATGCCATAGAGATTACGTGACTCCAACTAGGTGCTTTAGGTGCCAGCGATACGGTTATATTGCAAAGAATTGCAGGGCCCGCACAGAGACCTGCTCTCACTGTGCACACCATGGTCATGGCTTCAAGGGATGTCCTAACAAAGACAAACCTGCCAGCTGCGCAAGCTGCAAAGAAATGCAAAAACCAAATGACCACCAAGTAGGTCGCGTTTCATGTAACGCATACAAAAGCGCTGTGCAACGCCTAAGATTTAATACTAAGCATGATGATTAGTCACAATCAAAGGAATTGTAACAGCAACCTACTAATCGCCTACCTCAACATGCAAGGTACCAAGATAGTCGGATCCGAAATATGTGAAAGCATTTCCACCCACGACATAGATATTCTATGTATGCAAGAGCCACACTCTGTCAATGGTCAAATCAGCGGCATGCCTTCTACCGCCAGAGTAGCAACAATATGCTCTGAGAATTCCAAGACTGCAACTAGCATTCATAGCATCACTCAGGCTTGTGATAGCCACTGCACATGTGTTGAAATATCATCGGAAGCTGGTTCATTCTACCTGCTTTCTATATACGCCCAATATAGTGAACCGATCGAGTACCATCTGTGCAAAATCGAAACGATCCTAGGCTCTTTATCGGGTCAACAAAAAAAGGTAATGATCGTCGGAGACTTCAATGCCAGAAGTAAAATGTGGCATGACCGTTTAACCGATGAAAACGGAAGAAAAGTAGAGGACTTCGTGTCTAGAAATGACCTCTTCATAATGAACTTGCAGGGACACCCAACGACGTTCTCGTCTAATGGAAACTCCAACATTGACCTAACAATAGTCAACGGAGCCTTGCTGGGCTCGATAGTTGGGTGGTGTGTAAGAGAAAATTGGACCTCTAGTGACCATAGAGTCATCACGTTCGAACTATCAAACGCGCCACAGAATAGTCCTCTTGCAAGTAGCTAAACTCCAAGATTTGCCATAAAGATAGCTGATTGGGGTCTATTTGCTAGACACCTGGTCGGCTCTTGGGACAGTGTAGAAGCACTTCTTGAAATTAATTCGATTGATGAAATTGATGATCGTATGGAGCTGATCACAACGCAGTTAACCAGTGTCTGCAACAACGCATTTCCAAAGAACAGAGTGGCAAAGAGACAAAATAGTTGGTGGAACTCTAATCCAAGAAAACTTAGATCCTCGATGCACAAGATCAGAAGAGCATACCAGAAGGAAAGAAACCAAATAGCAAAAGAGTTGAAATTGTCTCTCTTTAGAGCGGCAAGGAATAAATACTTCCATGAAGTATTTATAGCTAAGCAAAGTAGTTTCCAAAGGTACGTCACGGAACATGGCAACAATGACCCATGGGGACTTGTTTATAAATTTGCCGCCGGCAAAACAAGACCACCTGAAGTCTTAAACACCATCAGGAAGACAAGTGGAGTCGTCACTGATACGTGGCATGGCACACGCTTGGAGTTATTAAACTCGCTTCTGCCGGACGAAACACCTGACGTTACTGGGCCTCAAGCAGAAATGCGCGAGATCGCCACCAACAATAGTTGGATATCTGATGCTGAAGACCCCCATTTACGTGGGAGGAGGTCAACAGTGCCCTTACTTGCTTTAAGCGTAACAAGCCTCCCGGACTTGACAACTTGAACGCTGAAATAATCCAACTGGCTTGCCCTATAATAGGGACTTCCATAGTAAGATTATTAAACAGCTGCTTAAAATTTGGCTACTTCCCGAAGGCGTGGAAAAAGGGTGAAATGATTATAATCAGGAAACCTGGGAATAGAGATCCACTTTCTCCTAAGTCTTATAGACCAATCATGCTGCTACCTGTTATGGGGAAACTATTGGAAAGGCTACTAGCGGTTCGTATCTCTCCAAGAATTGAACAGAGCGGACTATTCTCGGACAAACAATTCGGCTTCCGACGTAGCATGCCTACTGAGAACGCGATAGTCCGCCTAACAAACACTGTCAAAACTCAAAGTTCAATATATGTTATGGGTATTTTCTTGGATATAGCTGGAGCATTTGATAACTTAACATGGCCTAGTGTCATTGCAAGTTTATCAGTTTACAATCTACCTGGAAACATCATAAATGTTTTCAAGAGTTACTTCAGCAACGGACCCGCATAAATCAGAGACAAATATGGTTCAGTAACAAAACAAGTTACAAAAAGATGTCCTCAGGGCTCAATCCTAGGACCCCTAATCTGGAATATCGTATTTAATACGAGTATGATGAATGACCAGGATGAAATAGCATTCGCAGATGACAAAGTCATCCTGGTGCACGGCAACTCGAGGCTTGAACTTCAACGCCAGGGTCAAACCGCCATAAATAACACGATACAATGGTGCGAAACGAATAAAATGTCACTATCTGCAGAAAAAACAGTGATGCTGCAGCTAAAAGGCAAATTTGACTCTAGTCGACCACCAACAATATCACTAAACGGTCGAAACATGAAAATGGTCAAGTGCGTTCGATATTTAGGAGTTGACCTAGATGAACGAATGGGCGTAACATCTCACGTTCTTAGAGTCTGTGAAAACGCTAAGAAACTATTCCACTCATTGGCGAGAGTGTCAAGAGAGGGATGGGGACTGAATCACAAAACACTTGTAATAATATACAAAGGTGTGGCGGAGGCGCTATTCACGTATGCCGCAGCTGGTTGGTATGCCAGGTTAACCACATCAGATCACTAGAAAGGGCTCAGAGGAATATACTGCTAGGAGTAACAAAGGCCTACCGAACGGTGTGTAAGGACGCTGTTGTAGTTCTGGCCGGCGTGCTCCCAGTGGATATTCTAATCAAAAAACGAGCACTCATGTATCACCTTAGAAGAAGCGCTATGAATGAATCAGGTGACCATATACATGTCGCAGATAGTGAACAAATTTAATATATAGCAACAAAAATGAAATCGCGCAAATGGCAGTTGACCTGTGGCAAAGAAGATGGAATGAATCAGCAAATGGAAGACACACATTTGCATTCATTCCAGACGTAAAAGTTCGTTTAAAAATGAAGCTACAAATAACAAGCTCGGTTAGTCAAGTAATCTCTGGGCATGGTAAGTTTAAGGCTCTCTGGAGGTAGAGATTCAAAATAATAAACCATTGTCGATGTCTATGTAGAAGATGTAAACCACCTACTTTTCGAATGTAACGAGGTGACGGTCAAATCAATAAAGCAAAAGTGGCTTGGTAATTCAAACATACATGAATTATCACTGCCAAAATTACTGAGTGCCTAAGTACTCCCACAGTTTCGGGCATATTGCGCCGAACTGATCAGCGTCTTAAAACAACGTAACAGTGCGCTAGAGTAGACCGGGTAACCGGACGGTACATGTCTCCAAGCGACTAGGGATGGTAACGATACAATTTTTGAATTGTACGGCTAAACTGTACCTAGCACTATTATCAGCGAACTTGCTAATTTATTAACAATGCAATTACTGCAAAATAAGGCTTGTGACCTGATACATATTTAAAAATTCTTATTTTAAGGTTATACCTAGGTATAAGAATTAGGACAATCCACGTCCAGGTACAGTAGTTACATAAGAAGCCATACCTCTGCGATTGCATGCAGTGACAAAACTACAGAAGAAAGGATAAAGGGTTCCTTATAAACTGAGCGAAGATAACAAAAACCGAAGAGTTGACATCTGCATGAATTTGCTTTAAAGCGACAATTGAAAGAACTTTTTGCACAGAGTCTATACGGGTGACAAAAAGTGGATTTTGTACAATTGATCCAGGCCAGTCATTAACATCTGTTGCAAAATGTATTAGTTACTTGGATAAAATATGTTGAATATTGATTTTGATATTGAATTTTATTTAAATCAAAGTATACATTTTGTTTTTGTCAAACATTGTTGTTGTTGTCAAAATAAACATGGCCGATCATTATACATTAAATACTTATGAGGACTTGACGTTTTCATATAATTACTGTACTCGCATTCAAATTGGATCAAATTAGAATTGATGTTATATTTTATTTATATCAGAGTTAAAATTTTGATTTGGTCAGAAATTGTTGTTGTTGTCAAAATTAACATGGCCGATAATAACACATTAAATACTTTCAGGACTAGACGTCATTATGTAATTAATGAGCTCGGATTAAAATTTGTTCAATTTGGTATTGATGTTGAATTCTATTTAAATCAGAGCATAAATTTTGTTTTTGTCAAAAATTGTTGTTGTTGTCAAAATAAACAAGGCCGATAATAACACATTAAATACTAAATGAGGACTAGACGTCTTTATATAATTACTGAAATCGGATTAAAATTTGTTCAAATTGGAATTAACGTTGAATTTTATTTAAATTAGAGTATAAATTTTGTTTTTGTCAAACATTGTTGTTGTTGTCAAATTCAAAAATGGCCAATAATAACACATTAAATACTTATGAGGACTAGAAATATATAATTAGTGATTTTGGATTAAAATTTGATCAAATTAGGATTGATGTGGAATTTTATTTAAATCAGAGTATAAATTTTGTTTCTGGCATTGTTGTTGTTGTCAAAATAAATATGGCCGATCATAACACATTAAATGCTTACGAGGACAAGATGTAAATGTAGTTTTAGTAAACTCGGATTCAAATTGGTATTGGATTGGACTAATACAAAACCATTCTTTAAACACTTGTTATTGTTTACTTACAGGGTAAGTAGACAATCATCAAAACTCCATCAACATCCAATAAATAATAATAGTTAGATTCCACTTGAGTTTTTTTGTTCTATAAACAAGATTCGGGAATGCAGTCTTCCAATAACGTTTGGCAGATTAAGATGATTGTGTAAAATGTGTCTACTACAGCCAGATTAGATTTATTTTAAACATATACTCAATTTTAAAGAGGTGTTTTGCCTCTCTTACTACCCAATATATGAACCGCGGTTAAAATGACAATTTTGCCAATAACAGCGGCTTTCGATTATTATACCTAAAGGAAAAAAAACTAAATTTGGGGGTATTTCATAAAAATTTACTGAACTTATTGCATGCCCCTTAAATATGGTATTGTGAGGGATTAATATGAGTGATCAATTTTAGATGAAATCCATAAACGGATATCGTGAAAAAATTGATTCTGCACTTAACATTAAAATTTGTCATGGGTTTATGGGGCACGAATTTCGTGGTTATGTAATTAATAAACTTACCTATGTAATCATCGCCATAAAATTACATTATTTCGATTTATAAAAATTAGAAAATAATTTTCAAATAATTTGACCATTTTTAACAATGAAGTTAACTTCAGTATAGTTTTATGCGATATTTATAGTAATGACAAAATCTAGTACTTCTGACGCAATATCTCAATCTATAATTGGTATTATTGTATTATTTAATTTTTTTAAACTTACTATATATCAACATATATTTCTCATTATTTTGATTTTGTTACAGACTTGATGATAGCGTTTCTTAACTTTTTAACCAATATAATGAAGAGCGCCGGAGATTCTGCCTCTCCGGTGGAAGTTCCAGTTAAAGTACCAATTTCAAATGGTCAAGCTGGATGTGAATGTATTGGAGGATGTATTACCTAGTCCGGTAACATCCTTAGTACAAACACCAGTTCAATAAATTTTGAAGTAATGTAAAATAAATTATTGTGAAAGAATTAATTTCAAAATTATTTTTATATATTTAAATCGACGTTAAAGCAAATACTGTTTTAATTGAGTGGGTAAGGAAATGTACAACATAGATTTGCATTAATATGGGCATCATTATCGTTTTGGTCTGCGTGCTTCCTTCTTACTTATTTATAATAATTCATTCTTCGCATTCGAATTGTTAAGCTGCCATTGATTTTTTTGAAATATTAATTTGAAATTCAATTGAAGAAAATCCAAGCATGCAAACCTTTAGATGATATCTGGCTTCAATTTATTCGAAATAATGACTCGTGTTTTAATAGTCATAGCGTTAATTTTATCGTTTTCATCTCTTGTCTGCCTACTGATTCCAAAGCATCTGTTTTTAAATTAGGCAAGTTCAAGGAAGGACGTGCTGTGTTAAGTGGGAAACATTTACTATGAGAAATATGAATGAAAATTGTATTGCGTGCTCCAGTGAAATGTATTTATTTTAACTGGGTAATTTGAACCAAAATATATTTTGGCGAACAATAATTTACAATTTTTGTAGAAGTCATAATGGCATTAAAATAGATTGTTTTGTGTGTATTAAAGCTTTTACTTTAGCCATCTGAATAATCTGTCTATTTACAAATATTAAAACTATCATTAAACAAAAAATTGAGATTATGTTAGGTGCAAATTTGCAGTTAAATCGATGTTTAATTAGAGACAAAATAATCTTTTCTAGTATTTTTCATTCAAAATTAATTTGTGGGCTAATCCGAGGTGGGGAATATTGATTTGAATATAGTTGAAATTCTTGAATCGATTTGACGTTGTTCATTTCCATTAATTTTTCCGAATGATGAAACTTTCATTCAATGACAATGTAGTGTATAAAGTTTAGTGTAGTAAAGTTAGGGAAGTACTATCCTAATGATAACCATATCTCGCAATTTAATCCATTCTATTTTATCTCGCGAAATAGATCTCTCTTCGTTATAGGCATATTAATTATATAAATTTTATGATTTATATGTCAGGAAAAATGAACAACCTGTGATTGTATCACGGTAAATACAAAATCTGGTAAAAAAACACTAGATTGTCTGGTTTTACGGATTCCAGTTAAAATTTTAGTAAAACAAAAGGAAAATTTTGCTTTCTGGTTAAATTTTAAAATAAATGTACTAGATTTCCAGTCAAAATAAAATCAAAACCAGAATTTTAATAAGCTCTAGTTAGTTTCTAGTTGTAGTCTTTATTTTACTGGGACTGAAGTGGTTATCTAGTAAAAAAAATACTAGAGAACTACCAGATCATTTTTGTTTGGTTCTAAACTTAATTACCTAGTTAATTTCAACAGAACAACAGAAATCACGCTTATATTTTGTTACTAGAAAAAATCGCGATAACACTTTACATTACTAGAAATCCTAGAAATCTAGGGAAATTGAAATTTACTGGGATGTTCTCAGAATTCCAATAAAGTTTGTAACTCAAAATATTCTCACTTCATAATTAAACATCTCATACTAACTCTCTCACTTCTCTTATACCAATAATACTTAGCTGGATTCTAGTAGTATTCAAGTAAAATTTCACAATTAGAATTTTATGAGAATTCTAGTGAATGTTATCGGTTTTTAACTTTTTTTGCATCGATTTTGTTTATTCTACCTGCAATCTAACACAATTCTGGTAAAGCCATTGAAATATTACTGGATTCTGGTAAAATTCGATTTTTTCTCGCCATTTTTTCGATATATATTTTCAAATTATCCTTCTAATCCTTTAGAAGGAATAGTAATTCGAAAAACCAAATTGACGGTTTATAAATATCGCCGAGGGCACAACCTGACTTCATAGTTTCGTTCACTTATCTTAATCCGCGTCGAAATTGCGATTTAATATAATTTACTTTATTTTTTAAGTTTTCTAGCGTTGCATTGGGCACAACTTCGTGGTATCGTAACAATAATTGATTCCATGTGCTCCGTGTTTGTTATTGTAATTTTCATTAGATGATTGCCACACAATCAATAAACTTTTATATAATTCAAAAAAGTTGATCTAGTTTTCAGTGTCTAAAACATTGACTACTATACAGTTTTTTTCCATTTCGATCAATATTAAACTTAATTTAAGAAGTTTTACTTACAATTATAAACTAAAAATGTTAACTGATTGCACACTCTCGACTCTATGACAGGTGACGTAACCTCTGTTTCGTTGTGGAATATGTATAACGTTGTGGAGATTTCGAAACTGTCAAATGAGTCTGCAGACTGGCCTACACATGCTACGACTTTAGTACGACTCGATTCAGAAGTTGTCGTAGTGTGTATATGGGCCACATAAGATCTTATATTATGATCCTAAGTATGACGAAACAAAAGAATTTGATAATATTTTTAGAATTGTGAACGAGTGTTCATCGAATTCGTATTACAAATTCCCTATTACGAAAGGTGATGCGTTAAAATTTTTGAATGATCCAGGTTTGAACAAAAATTATAATCAGCCTAACCACGACAGGAAAAGCAAAGTAATTAATAAACCGTTTCATGATAATTCTGCCGGAGAACGTGTAAAAGTTGCAAATTATGCTTGGATAGATAATTTTTGGCCAAAATTGAAAAAAAACTAAAATTGTATATTTTACCATGTCGAAAATAATTTAGAGGTAATAATAAAATTTTCAAGGCCGAAAACTCCACACATCCGGTTACCAAAAAAAAATTCCAAAAAATTTAAATTCTGGTTAACTGAAATTTTTGAATGGTTAAATTTAAAAAGCCCGATTGTCCGGCATCCAATTAACCGGAACATAATTGGATGCCATACAATTGGACTTTTACTGTAATATGAAAACTTACCCATTCAAAAATTTCAAGTACTGCTTTTATTAATGAAAATATATGTATATAATTAAAAACTTTAAAACGAATTAAAAAATTCATATGAAAGAGAAATAAGTAAAAAAAAAATCCTAAAACTTAAAATTCCGGTTAACTGAGTGTTCCGGTTAATTGGATGCCGGATAATCGGGCTTTTACAGTAATATTAAAATTAAAGCCATTCAAAATTTTCAACTAATGCTTTCTCCGATGAAAATGTGCATAAAACAATTGCAAATTTCAAAATGAAATAAAAAATGCATAGAAAGAGAAAAGAAAAGGACAAAAGCAAAAAAAAATCATAAAAATTAGAGTTCCGGTTAACTGAGTGTTCCGGTTAATTGGAAGCCAGATAATCGGGCTTTTACTGTAATATGAAAGTTAAAGCTTTTCAAAATTTTCAACTAATGCTTTCTCTAATGAAAATGTGCTATAAACAATTGGAAATTTCAAAATGAATTAAAAAATGCATATGAAAGAGAAAAGTGAGAGAAAAATAGAAATAAAAAATCCTAAAACTTAAAATGCCGGATAATCAGGCTTTTACTGTAATATTAAAATAAAAGCTTTTCAAAATTTTCAACTAATGCCTTCTCTAATGAAAATATGAAAAATGAATTAAAAAATGAATATGAAAGATATAAGAAAAAGGCAAAAAATAAAAATATAAATTCATAAAAATTTAAATTCCGGTTAACTCATAATAAAAAATAATAATATTCCTTGTGAAAAAGCAAAAAAGTAAAAAAAAAGTCATAAAAATTAAAATTCCGGTTAACTGAGTGTTCCGGTTAAATGAATTAAAAAATTCATATGAAAGAGATCAGAAAGAGAAAAAAGCAAAAAAAAAATCCTAAAACTTAAAATTCCGGTTAACTGAGTGTTCTGGCAGATGCCAGATAATCGGGCTTTTACTGTAATATGAAAATTAAAGCCATTAAAAATTTTCAACTAATGCTTTCATTCATGAAAATGTGTAAAAAAAACAATTGAAAATTTCAAAATGAATTAAAAACTGCATATGGAAGAGAAAAGTGAGAGAAAAATACAAAAAAAAATCCTAAAACTTAAAATTCCGGCCTACTGAGCCTTCCGGTTAATTGGATGCCAGATAATCAGGCTTTTACTGTAATATAAAAATTAAAGCTTTTCAAAATTTTCAACTAGCTAATGCTTTCATTAATGAAAATGTGCAAAAAACAATTGAAATTTTCAAAATGAATTAAAAATGCATATAAAAGAGAAAAGTAATAGACAAAAGCAAGAAAAATCATAAAAATTGAAATTCCGGTTAACTAAGTGTTCCGGTTAATTAGCTGTCGGATAATATGAAAATTAAAGCCATTCAAAATTTTTAACTAATGCTTTCATTAATGAAAATGTGCACAAAATAATTGCAAATTTCAAAATGGATTAAACAATTTTTTGAAAGAGAAAAGTAAGAGACAAAAGCAAAAAAAAACATCATAAAAATTAAATTCCGGATAACTGAGTGTTCCGGTTAATTTGATGACAGGTAATCGGGCTTTCACTGTAATGTGAAAATTAAGGCCATTCAAAATTTTCAACTAATGCTTTCATTAATGAAAATGTGCGAAAAACAATTGAAACTTTCAAAACGAATAAAAAAATTCATATGAAAGAGAAAAGTGAGAGAAAAATGCAACTACAATATCCTAAAAATTAAGTTTCCGATTAACTACGTGTTCCGGTTAATTGGATAATGGATAATCGGGCTTTTACTTTAATATGAAAATTAAAGCCATTCAAAATTTTCATCTAATGCTTTCATTAATGAAAATGTGCGAAAAACGATTGTAAATTTCAAAATGAATTAAAAAATCCATATGAAAAAGAGAAGAAAGAGAGGAAAGCAATAATAAATCCTAAAAATTAAAATTCCGGTTAACTGAGTATTCCGGTTAATTGGATGCCGGATAATCGGGCTTTTACTGTTATACATTTTTACGATTTATTTCGATCTTAAATACACATTTTATTTCATTTTCTAAATGACTTAAAAATACACATTTTATGGCATTTATAAACACACTTCTTAAATCATTGTCAAAAAGACTTATGAAATGCATAAATAAAGTCAGCTTTCTAATTCATCTTCATTGCAGATTTTAAGTCAATTTTAAAATGAAATAAAAAACGGTGGTTTTAAGTCCAAAAAAACACCATTTTTAAGGCAGCCTTTTTTAATTGAGGGAGCCGTCTATTCAGCGCATTTCAACAAAAACAATTTTTAAAACGGTAATTTAACCACAACAACAACGATTTTTGTTATCAAAATTTTATTCTCTTTACTATTTTTCTTGAGGAATAATTTTAAAATAAATTTTAAATTTGTGGTATTAAAGCATATCTTTTATTACGAATTTTTTTAAAATAAAAGCATATTGACCACAATCACTTATTTTGGCAAGACCTGTTCTCTGTGAGATATATCAAATAAAAAACCTCTTAACGAGGTAAATGTTCGAGTGACGAAAGCCGAATTCAATTCACAAAATTTCTGATATCAAATTTGTGCCGAAAAAAACAATTGTATTCGATTTGTCAACGATTTTTCGGAATGTTAGTGCATTCAGCTCATTGTTGTTTAACATTCAAAAAACCGTTGACAAGTTGTTGTTTTTGACAGCTAGAAAGAAAAATGTAAACAAACGCGCCGAATGCACTAACATTCCGAAAAATCGTTGACAAATCGAATACAATTGTTTTTTTCGGCACAAATTTGATATCAGAAATTTTGTGAATTGAATTCGGCTTTCGTCACTCGAACATTTACCTCGTCGTTAAGAGATTTTTTATTTGATATCAATGATTTTGGCAAGGCAAATTGAAAATGAATTGAATTGCGATTCGTTTTATTGTTGTCAGTCGTTTTGACTTCGACTTTGAGTTCAGACACACACGATAGCACACAAGTGGCCGCTACGTGTTATTGTGCCTCATACACAGATGCGCGGCATTGAAATGACCAAAACCAACAACAAAGCCATGCTAATGCAACAAATACAGAAAAACTACACCATAGAAAGTTGTATTACAATATATGTATGTGTACATCGTATGTGCGCACTAGTTTAATAAGTAGTGGTGTGAAAGAAAAAAATTAACATGAGATTGTTAGTGTAACCAATACAATCTTCTGTAGTTTGTTGAATATTGGCATCTGCGTTTCAGACTTTGTTCAGAGCTTAATTGTTGTTCGTTTCGCGAAAAACGAATTACGCATACTCTCAAACAGCTGCTGGCTGTATGTTACGGGCACTGGTTACGGAGTGTGAATGATTCGTTCTTCTTCTCTCGATATTCGTCACTCCAGTGGCCTGCGTCTGTGTATGAGGCACAATAGAACGTAAAACAATAGAACGAAACAGTTTCAATAAAAAAATGGAAAACAATAAAACAAAATTGTTTCTATTGAAGAATGGTTCAATACGATTTATGTTTGGAAAGTATATGCTCTTGGCCTAGAAATAGTAAAGACTTATATTATCTTTTTTAAGTTGAAAAGTAATGTCAGGTCTCATCATTAGGTTCAGGTAGGTGGTTTTTTTTTATTATGTCCAGCACGATAACCTACGTTCTGGTGTACTGTTTCTAGCGTGTGGAAGACGATTCTATTTCTTTATTTTGCATGCAATTTTTCAATCTTCATTTTGTAGTCTTTTAGTAGATTTTATTTCAGAATCCTTTACCACATGCCACAAACAGGTCATGCCGGGTGTGATCTTATTACACACCCGGTTCTCGTAGGCTATCGACTGAACATTTGTAGTCTAGTTTTTAGTGTATGTTACAGAGTAGTAAAAATTTAGACCAGATGCACGTGTTTTTGGTAGAAATTCGATTGAGTAATCCAACAATTTTTTTTGCATGTTTCTTGCTGTTTTGTCACTAACTGCATGCGGCTACCATTCATTTCTGACTCCTTAAACAATACAATAAAATATACATATTTTAGTGTGTTAGTTGGAAATAAAAGTTAATGGTAGCTAGCCTCTCGCTGCTATTCCATCTTCATGCGATGGGAGGAGAGATAAGATCTATTTTTCAAAGAAATCAACATTATGATAAAAAAATATCGATTTTATGCTAGGAGACTCAAATGTTCAATGTTTTGGTGATTTTTTCGATCACATCAATTTGTCAGTTTTTTAATTTTTTTGTTATGAAAAAAGAGTCACTGGTAAAAATTCTCTTAGCAATGATAATAATATGATGTATTTATATTTGTTTCATTATAATACGTTGATTCACTATCATTATGAACCGCAACGGGCCGATATTAGGGAGCATTTGAGCCAAAAAATAAAATTTTGCAAAAAAATAGGGTGGCTTTTAGGATATGGAGGTCAATATCTAAAATATACGAGTTTTCTGGGACAAACAATTGATGTCATATTATAGGTGAGATTTGTGGCTAATAATCCTGAAAATATGAACCAAAAGTCTTGGGCTCATTTTTTAGCAATTCGGCCTAATGTGGCCAGCCGATTTCGCATTTTTCAGTTTTTTGGCCAAAATGACCCTCCAACCTAATTTTTTGAATTCTTTTTTTGCTATTTGATAGCTGGCGTCAATACCTTTCCAACGATATGCATATGTCCAGGGTATGTCGAATAGATTCAGCACTGTGGACGTGGCAAAATGGCCAAAAATGGCCGTTCAGAGGCCGGCCGCGGCCAACATGGCGGCCAAATCAAAAAGTTGTAGAACAAAAATTGCTTAGTTTTTTAAGTACTACAACCCCTGAAAATATGCGATCAAATAAAATAGGTACGGACAAACAAACATATATACCAAAGCAAGATTATATGGTGACGTCATAGAAAAATTTAAAATTGTCATAACTTTGGTCAAAATCATCCGTTTTGGACGTTTGAGGTGTCGTTGAATTGGTATTGACGTCTTCAATCATAATTCGAAAATTAGTAAATAATTTTTTCATTTTTTGGGGCAGTTATACGTGAAAAACTGATTTTTTGGGGCAATTTTTGGAAGGTCATATCTAAACTCAATGTTGGTAGAAATTCATGCTTTTATACATTATTTAGGTTTATTTTTCAAGACCTTTCCAATGGTATATAACATGATCCTGGCGGCCTCAAAGTGAAAAAGTTCGAAACTTGCTGTATAATATACTTCGTTCGACTTCCAGCACAGTAGGTGCGTTCGTCACTCGTTTGGACTGCCGTCCAAAGTGATGGTAGTTTTGAAAATACATAAATAATTTCCACAATACGATTTATTTAGATAAAAATAGTTTTCTTTAACATTTTGTTTTGAACTAAATAATAAAATATACAGGGTGGCGCACGAATCGTGCTACAAAAACAAAACGTAATAACTTTTTTTCTGTGTGACTAATCGGCTTTATTTTTTTTTATTGTATAGATAATTCAATTTTATTTTTATTTAACTAATTAGTTTTGAAAATGATAGACCGTAAATGACCTCCATGCTCATTCACGCATGTGCGACACCTGATCAGAAAATTATTCATTGCGCACTGAAGGGTTGAAGTCGGGATCGCCTCAATTATTGTTGTAATGGACTGCTTCAATTCAGTCAAATTCCTTGGTTTCGTTTTAAACACCTCTTGTTTGACATAACCCCATAAAAAAAAATCTGGTGCAGTGAGGTCAGGTGACCTTGGGGGCCAGCGGAAAGTGGAGTTCCTGGATATTAATTTATTTGGAAATTTTCGTTGGAGCTCCTCCATAACCGGTCTGGCTATATGTGCAGTTGCTCCATCTTGCTGGAACCAAATGCTGTTAAAAGGGATACGTCTTCGCCGCAGTTCTGGGTAAAAAAAATCTTTCAACATGTTTAAATAACGGTCCCCATTTACAGTTACTGTTTCACCGTTTACTTCAAAGAAGTATGGCCCGACAATGCATCTTGATGAAACTGCGCACCACACTGTCACTCGTTCTGGGTGCAGTTCCGTCTCATGGAGTATTTCTGGATTAGTTTCACTCCATATACGGCAATTTTGCTTGTTTACATTGCCGTTTAGATCAAAATGGGCCTCATCAGACATAAACAAGCAATTTATGAAGTTGTTGTCTTCTTCGGCCATTTTAATAATTTTCCGGCAAAATTCCAGGCGAATAGGCAAATCCAGAGGTTTTAATTTGCTTGTAATTTGGATTTTGTACGGAAACAAGTTTAAGTCATCATGAATTATCCGTTGTAATGACCGTCTGCTAACTCCAATTTGCGCCGATAACTCTCGAGTCGAAACACTTGGATTTGCCTGAATTGATGATGCTACAGCTGCGATTGTGGCTTCGACCCGAACATAGGGATCTCGATTGTACGGTCTACGTGCGATGCTTCCAGATTCAGCAAACATGCGTACCAACCTCATAATGGTCCATCTACTCGGGGGAGTGCCGCCAAACTCCCGCCTAAATTCCCTCTGGACGGAAATGATGGACTGCAAAGCATGGTAGCGCTGCACTATCCAAATCCTCGTTTCGGTATTCCAAGCATCCATTTTAGTAAATTTAAATAATAATCTGCAAAATAAAAAAAATAAAAAACAGATTAGTCACACAGAAAAATAGTTATTACGTTTTGTTTTTGTAGCACGATTCGTGCGCCACCCTGTATTTTGATTTTCCATTGACAAAAACTATTTTTTATATTTTTGTTAAGAATTAATGTTAAACTATTTCTTCATCTTACAGAATTCTTATATGTATATACTATACGTTCATGGTTTTTTGTCTACAAAACTTAGTTAAACATCAACAATTTATATTCCGCCATGTTAAGAATAACAACGATTTAATTTATCAACGTCATTTTCATTGATATTTTACTTATAATTAAATAATAAAATAAATGTTGGTCATTTAGAGCTTTTAAGTAGCATTTACAGTGAGTTTCGACAAAACTGCGATTAAAACGAAAGGAAAAAATTCCTGCAAGACACCAGAAGCGGCCTATCCTCAAAAAATTTCGGACACTATATTTTTTCAGTAAATATTTGTATTTCCAAAATTTTAGATTAAGAATTATATAATTAAAAACTTGTTTCTGAATTATGTTTAGAAAAATGGACTTGCTTACATTGATCTGCATCGCGGCTATGATGTGCAAATAATCATAAAACACTAATGCAATCACATTAATAACAAGTTAATTGTGATTAATAACAATGTTTTAATATACTCGCCTTTAGTGTAAATTGTTAAAAAAAAATTGATGTATAGAGCCTAATTTGGCCAAAACAAGTTAGAAATTACAAGTGATGCCAAATATTCTCGGGCATAACGATAGTGGTTAGGAATAATCTGATCTCCAAGATAATCAAAAATTACTTTATTCGTTACCTAGACATAATTCATAAAATAATAAAGTTGGTAATGGTTTAGGGCTCGTTTTTTATTGAAAAAAAAAAACGAGCCCTAAGCCATTACCAACTTTATTATAGTTATTATTGGCTCAATAAATAATTTTTAATTAATAATGATGATTGATACTTTATGAATGAGCCAGTATTTTTAAAATGATTAACCATAGCCAAAGGTGGTGTTTATTTTCAAGTTTTTTTGTCTGCAATATGGAAATCGCATACATAACGTTGATTACCAATATGTTTAATGGTTTAGTGGTAATCATGTAGAAAATTTTAAATAATAACAAAAAACCGTATTTTTGTATCAAGACCAATATTTTACTTATGATGGTATTATGTTTATAAAAATTTTATGATGTCGATGAACTTTCTTCAGCAGCCGGTACCGTTAAATTAGACATCGTTGCAGGAACTCCCATTATAGTCTTGCTTGTATTAAGCAGGTAATCGAAAATGTCTATAGGCACATAAGTTAAATAATCAATTTGATTTTTTATATTAAATGAAAACTGAAACACCATCACTTACTTGAAACAACATTCAGAAATGCATGCGATTCACTAAAATTAATGAATATTAAAAGTGCAATGAACAGTACAGTAATTTGCATTTTGACAAATAACACCATTTCAAGGTAGATTTTCGGTTTTATTATATATGGGCTATTGACTATTAATACTTGATTGTTTATTACAGAAACGTGATGCTCGTGCATCATTTCGTATATCAGGTAAATCATAAACTTGTTTACTTGTTGCTGCAGTAGCTCGTAAAGAAGCGATTAACTAAACGAATCGTGTTTGTATGCATGCTTTTACCATAAATTACAAAGTGTCCACGACTGCCGAATTTATCAGTTTCTTGTTTTGCTAAAATACTAATACTTTCCTGTTTAAAATCTACGGATATTACTTTCTTTAACAAAGTAAAATCATGAAAATATTTGACCTCAAACTTTGTGCAGAGGTTACATTTTGTGCGTTCGTATATCTGTATAAATAATGGGGAGACAAAAAGTTTGTGGCGCTCTTTACAGCCCAGATGAGTTTTCCGATAACAGCGATTTTTAGCCGAAATCGTTTTTTCAAAAGTTCAAATATTTTCAAAAGTATTTCTTCTACGAGTAAAACGGTTTTAAACTTGAAGATTCCGATTTAAATTTGCTAAAATATCTGTCCAAATCAGATTTCAAAAATTTAATAAAAAAAAGTGTTTAGCCAACAGTGATACACCAGAAATGGAAACATCCATGTTGTCTATTTTGTTTTTCGCGAATATTTTGACAAGTATATCATTTATGAGAAAAACTCAAACAGTATTATTTATTCTCATCCCAGTTTTCTCTATTTAAAGTTGTATATGAGACGAAAAAACATATAAATTTTTTACTCATCAACAAATTATCCATCTCAGATTTTTTTATTTATTTGTTTTTGTGTACTTTATACGTATGAGTAAATGATAATAGTTTTTTGAAGTAAAATGATTTGTAGGTAATTCGTTTTTTTTGATTAAAGAAAGTGATTGGTATTGTTTTGAGTTGGTTATATAGTAATATTGTATTTGTAATATTGTATACAAGTGAATAAAATTTAATTACTTGCTTGGTCGATCAGTGGATAACTATCGTTTAAGTGCCTACTTTTTTTTATAAGCAAACACTTAAAAATTTCCCGGTACCCACTTAAAAAACTGTGAATAAAAAAAGTAAACTCTTTTACTTCTTCCGTAAAATCTTGTTGATTTATATATAGGTTGCATGCAAGCAGAATTGATTTTAATTTCAAAATATATTTTGATCAGCTGCTGGGGTGGTATGTTGTACCATCACTATTCTCGTCTTTCGACTTAGTTTATGTCTCATTTTTCACGAGTAAAATGGCAGCCTATTTCACTTCAAAAATCACGCATTTTCTAATGTGTTCTCAGCTTGCTTGAGTAACACGTCACCACGAGATACGTATATCGAATCGTAGAAAAAAAAGATAGCTCACAATTATATCAAGAGGTTGAAATTGCGATATAAAACACATAACTGATTCCTGAAAATTAAAACATAAGCTAAGTCGAAAGTCAAAAATAGAAAATGCGCCCAGAACGGCGGGAATTGTAAATATTCGTAAAACAAAAATTATCGTGAACGCCAGGAAAAATATCCAACTAAAATTAAACAACTTTTGGGATTCGACATTGCCAACCTTAAGTTTATAGCGGAATATTTTTTGGTTGAACATTTCGGGAGTATAGAGGTGGAGCGAGAACTGAGTGAATATCAAAAAAGGACAATTTTTAAACGCTACCTAACTGACCCAGGATATCAAAGTGGTGTTGCTGAAGATATGGAAGTAGATAGAACTACCGTTGGTAAGACTATTTCGTATGTCACCGAAAAATAATCAAAAACTACCACGAATGAAAACAATTTCCTGCAACACAAGGAGAGCCAAACCCCAGAATTTAAGGCGAGACATTTTGGCGACAATTACACATATCAGCCAATTAATGACCAACAAATTTGTGTTATTTTCTCGTACAAAAAAAAAATATATAAAGAGAATTAAATTGGCAGAAGTACGACCTTATGAATATAAGTAAAGACTTATAGATATACATGTACTAATTTTTTTATTCACTTCGCCCAATGGTACAAATGGCTTAATTCCATAAAACAATATGTCGGATTTGTCAGAAATGATTGATGATGATTTGAGTTAGTATTAGTAGGGGTTTACAATGACTAAGAGGGCGCAGTACTAGCCGTACTTATGGCACTAAGAATTTGAATATTTTATAGAGGTGGTTATGCCTAATGGAAGCTAATAAAATATATCGATTTGAATTTCGTACGCTTTCATACCGCTTTTTTCCAAAAATTATTATATACAACGGAAATAGTTAAAAAAAATATTATTGGTTATGGAAATAACGATATTTGCACCGAAAACAAGATTTCGGCGTATATACAGCTCATGCGAATTGCAAAGCTCGGGCGGATTGTCTGATCGGAATGAGACATTATACAATACTTAAATTTTTTCTATGTTAAGAAATCTTAAGTAATGCTGTTTCATGGAAATCAACTGGGATTAGCCGCTTCCGTGGGGGAACTTTCTCCTTTTTTACAACGATCATGAAAAGTATTAAATGTTAAATTATAAACAAAAGTTGTCCTTGTTTTTTTAAATTAAACAAAAATAATGATTTTTGATTCAAAGTGTGATGTATTTCAGATCTTTGGACATTCGTCGTAAAAGAAAGTCAGGCAGTCAATGCTTTAACATAATCATTATTCCTTATTTTCGACAGATTACCTGACTAAATGTGAATATCATATATACCTTCACATAAGGATTATTGGGTAAGTACCCAAAGAGCTGCTACAAAAGAATTACAAATTTATGAAGATATTCTGAAAATAAATTTGACTATTTGGTTACACTCAGAATAAAACGTTGTTATTTTTAAATATAATGTGCTTGATTTTAAATATTTTAATATTTATTTCATGCCCAACAATGGGTCATTTTTAAATCAAAAACGTCAAGGTTGTTACGTAATTATAACAACTTGAGCTTTTAAAACAACAACTCCTTATTTGTTTTTACAGAGCAATTTATTCTTGTTTTAAATACGAATATTGTGAGATTTAACAATTTACTTCGCGATTATGGAAGAACTAAATTTGTTGTGGTGCGGATGTTAGAACTTGGTTACATCATTAAATTTAGAGAATTTAAGTTCTTGGTTCTAAAGGTTTTATTATTATTGTTGATCTCTAACCCGGAACAACTGGTAATATTTAGCTATTTCTAATTATTTCAAAATTTCAATGAAAACTAATTTTAATTGTTAACAGGAAAACAGGAAAGTATTATAATATAAAGTTCAATTAGATGGCAAAAAAAAGTATTAATTTATTCGGATTAATTTAATGCAACTAATGCATAACTAATATGTCAAACAACTAACAACAAACTTCATCAATTCCAAGAACAATATCAGTGGTAAAGGTTATAATCTTCGATAAATTTGTCAAACAGTGACTTTTTCAAATATCGCTTGGCTTTGAAATCCTATCATCTTTCAAGTGATCAACCAATGCATTAAATAATTTGACACCTTTATAAAAACTACTATTTTGAGTCGTCGTAAATTTGAAATTACGAAGGCGATAGTTCAACGAGCTCCGTGTAAGTTTTTCTGTAACAGAAAAGTTAGTAAAAAAATCAGTATTATACCTCAATAAACCGTGTCTAGTCTTATAGTTTGTCAAAATATAATGATAGTCAAAACTAGTGATAGAATAGGAAGATTTTTTTCATTATAAACAAATTTACTTGGAGCCAAAACTGGTAAAATTTGCATCGCTTTTAGCTCTTTGTTCTAAATAATTTGTAAGTCATTCAGATGGACATCACTATAGGAACCCCAGATTTCAATTAAATATGTTAAGTGAGAATGAATAAAACTGTAGTAAATACTGTATTTTTGAGAAGCTGGAATAAAACGCCCAACACGCCGCAGAACACCAATGATAGGGGATATTTTCTGTTTGATTCCATTGATGTGTATAATCCAAGAGAGGTGCGAATTAATTTGCAATCCAAGATACATAGCACAGTCAACACGTTTAATTTTCTCATTTTTTAATTTAATGTCATTAAAAATTTGTGATGGTTTATGTTTTAAGTAAAAAAACGATGAAATTGGATTTAGTAGCATTTAATACTAATTTATTATCATTTAGCCAGCCTTTAATAAAAGTCAAACCACTTTCCATGTCTTTTTGAAGCTAATCATAAGTTTAAGAACTGTAGATAAGTGGAGCATCATCAGCAAACAGCGGGGTCTTTCCTTTCAAACTTAGATTGGAAATGTCGTTTACATAGATGAAAATTATAATTGGGCCCAAAATGGACCCTTGTGAAACTCCAACCGAGATACCAATAGTTGAAGATTCATGAACGCCAATATACGAACAGTTTGTTTCCTATCACTAATATAACATTGTAATAACATTAAGGCACAGCCAGAAATTCCAAAACTCAAGAAATAATTCCTAAAATGAAGAAATAAACATGACGTTGCATATTTGTTTTCGAGCGACGCATAAACTAATTCTACAAGATTTAGTGCGGCAGAAGCAGTGAATGTTAGATGATGATGAACTAGAAATGTTTTTTCTAATTGTTGCAAAAAATATATTAAACTCATTTACAATTATTAGATGATCAGTAACTATGGTATCATTAATGTTCAGTTCTATAAGAATATGTTCATTTTTAAGCCTCTGAGAAGTTACATTTTTGCTAAGAATTTCATTTATAACATTCCACATTCCCTTCGAGTTATTAAATGTTACCATTTAACTTAGTAGTGTATTAGGATTTCTTGGCATTTTTGATTGATTTTTTGAATTCTTTATTTAATCTTTTAAAATTTTCTACAAAATATGTACTTAGTGGCTAATCCTTACGTAATTATTGTAATTTTTATCCCGAAGGACCGCTTGCTTGGAGAGCTTAGCACTAAACTACGGTTTTTTATATGCGGATATTTTAATTTTAGTGGTAGAAGCTGTAGAATTTTGATTGATTGAACCAAGAATATATTTAAAAAAATGAAACGAAATCAGAAGCAGATGATGATGAATATTTATATGTAATGTCAGTCAGTACCTTATCGTAATCAATGATATTTCGATACGTGTGAGGTGGCTTATAGATGCCAGTTATAAATAAATTTAGGATTTTAGTGTAAGTAACTACTTATTGGTATTCTAAGAAGGAATGAGTCTTAACCAAGCTAAGTCAAGGTCTCGATGAATAAACATGGCACCGCCACCACCAATTCAAGAGACGCGAGTATTATGATATGATATATAGTTAGTTAAATTAAAGTATTTGGTTTCAGACTCAAGCAAAAAGGTTTCCGTAAGTATGGTCATGTCAACTCTTTTCTTGAACGAAGATAATAAAACTTCAAGCCTACTTAGGTTAGATTAGGTTAGAGTGGCTGCTATCGCACACTTAGGCCAGTATTGGCCCATTGTGATACCACAGGATCCTATCTCCCCTTTACTCCTGCTGAAACCATCCAGAGCTACTTATGTAGCGTAAAATATCAAGCCTACTTAACTAACTTATACTCTAGTCTGTTGATATTAACATATAAAATATTTAGACATAAGAAAGCATTTGATTCCATCATTAAAATCCCTAAAACTAATGAAACGTTTGTTGCTGTTGATGTTCGACTGAAAACTATTGTATAACATATCAAATAAAAAACCTCTTAACGACGAGGTAAATGTTCGAGTGACGAAAGCCGAATTCAATTCACAAAATTTCTGATATCAAATTTGTGCCGAAAAAAACAATTGTATTCGATTTGTCAACGATTTTTCGGAATGTTAGTGCATTTAGCGCGTTGTTGTTTAACATTCAAAAAACCGTTGACAAGTTGTTGTTTTTGACAGCTAGAAAGAAAAATGTAAACAAACGCGCCGAATGCACTAACATTCCGAAAAATCGTTGACAAATCGAATACAATTGTTTTTTTCGGCACAAATTTGATATCAGAAATTTTGTGAATTGAATTCGGCTTTCGTCACTCGAACATTTACCTCGTCGTTAAGAGATTTTTTATTTGATATCAATGATTTTGGCAAGGCAAATTGAAAATGAATTGAATTGCGATTCGTTTTATTGTTGTCAGTCGTTTTGACTTCGACTTTGAGTTCAGACACACACGATAGCACACAAGTGGCCGCTACGTGTTATTGTGCCTCATACACAGATGCGCGGCATTGAAATGACCAAAACGAACAACAAAGCCATGCTAATGCAACAAATACAGAAAAAACTACACTATAGATAGTTGTATTAGAATATATGTGTACATCGTATGTGCGCACTAGTTTAATAAGTAGTGGTGCGAAAGAAAAAAATTAACATGAGATTGTAGTGTAACCAATACAATCTTCTGTAGTTTGTTGAATATTGGCATCTGCGTTTCAGACTTTGTTCAGAGCTTAATTGTTGTTCGTTTCGCGAAAAACGAATTACGCATACTCTCACACAGCTGCCGGCTGTGTGTTACGGAGTGGGAATGATTCGTTCTTCTTCTCTCGATATTCGTCACTCCAGTGGCCTGCGTCTGTGTATGAGGCACAATAGAACGTAAAACAATAGAACGAAACTGTTTCAATAAAAAAATAGAAAACAATAAAACAAAATTGTTTCTATTGACGAATGGTTCAATACGATTTATGTTTGGAAAGTATATGCTCTTGGCCTCGAAATAGTAAAGACTTATATTATATTTTTTATGTTGAAAAGTAGGGTCAGGTCTCATCATTAGGTTCAGGTAGGTAGTTTTTTTTTATTATGTCCAGCACGATAACCTACGTTCTGTTTCTAGAGTGTGGAAGATGATTCTATTTCTTTATTTTGCATGCAATTTTTCAATCTTCATTTTGTAGTCTTTTAGTAGATTTTATTTCAGAATCCTTTACCACATGCCACAAACAGGTCATATCGGGTGTGATCTTATTACACACCCGGTTCTCGTAGGCTATCGACTGAACATTTGTAGTCTAGTTTTTAGTGTATGTTACAGAGTAGTAAAAATTTAGACCAGATCAGCCATGCTACACTGTAATTTGGTTTTCTGGATTCAAACTATTGCGCAATAGATTTTAATTTTTAATTTTAAACCCTTATTTTAAATTAAATCATTAAATTTTTTTTCTTGTTTTATTCTGTTCTCTCGAAAATAAAATTTAAACAAAAATCTACATCTCAAAAATGTCCGTAAATTTTTTTATTTTCATTTCAATTTTTTTCATTTCGGATTCACGGTCAAAATTTTTACGTCGCAGCTGTGTAATAAAATTTTTGTCCGTGAATCCGAAATGAAAAAAATTGAAATGAAAATAAAAAAATTTAAGGACATTTTTGAGATGTAGATTTTTGTTTAAATTTTATTTTTGAGAGAAAAGAATAAAACAAGACAAAAAAATTTAATGATTTAATTTAAAATAAGGGTTTTAAATTAAAAATTAAAATCTATTGCGCAGTAGTTTGAATCCAGAAACCAAAATTGTGTGTAGCATAGCTGGATGCATGTGTTTTACAATAACAAAACAATATTTTTTGCATGTTTCTTGCTGTTTTGTCACTAACTGCATGCGGCTACCATTCATTTTTGACTCCTTAAACAATACAATAAAATATACATATTTTAGTGTGTTAGTTGGAAATAAAAGTTAAGGGTAGCTAGCCTCTCGCTGATATTCCATCTTCATGCGATGGGAGGGGAGATAAGATCTATTTTTCAAAGAAACCAACAAAATGATAAAAAAATATCGATTTTATGCTAGGAGACTCAAATGTTCAATGTTTTTGGTGATTTTTTCGATCACATCAATTTGTAAGTTTTTTCATTTTTTTTGTTATGAAAAAAGAGTCACTAGTAAAAATTCTCTTAGCAATGATAATAATATGATGTATTTATATTTGTTTCATTATAATACGTTGATTCACTATCATTATGAACCGCAACGGACCGATATTAGGGTGCGTTTGAGCCAAAAAATAAAATTTTGCAAAAAAATTAGGGTGGCTTTTAAGTTATGAAGGTCAATATCTAAAATATACGAGTTTTTTGGGACAAACGGTTGATGTCATATTGTAGGTGAGATTTGTGGCTAATAATCCTGAAAATATGAACCAAAAGTCTTGGGCTCATTTTTTAGCAATTCGGCCTAATGTGGCCGGGCGATTTCGCATTTTTCAGTTTTTTGGCCAAAATGACCCTCCAACCTAATTTTTTGAATTCTTTTTTTTGCTATTTGATAGCTGGCATCAATACCTTTCCAACGATATGCATTTGTTCGGGGTATGTCGAATAGATTCAGCACTGTGGACGTGGCAAAATGGCCAAAAATGGCCGTTCAGAGGCCGGCCGCGGCCAACATGGCGGCCAAATCAAAAAGTTGTAGAACAAAAATTGCTTAGTTTTTTAAGTACTACAACCCCTGAAAATATGCGATCAAATAAAATAGGTACGGACAAACAAACATATATACCAAAGCAAGATTATATGGTGACGTCATAGAAAAATTTAAAATTGTCATAACTTTGGTCAAAATCATCCGTTTTGGACGTTTGAGGTGTCGTTAATTGAATTGGTATTGACGTTTTCAATCATAATTTGCCAGAAAATAATTTTGGCATTTTTTGGGGAAGTTATACGCGAAAAACTGATTTTTTGGGGCAATTTTTGGAAGGTCATATCTCCACTCAATGTTGGTAGAAATTCATGCTTTTATACATTATTTAGGTTTATTTTTCAAGACCTTTCCAATGGTATATAACATGATCCTGGCGGCCTCAAATTAAAAAAGTTCGAAACTTGCTGTATAATATACTTCGTTCGACTTCCAGCACAGTAGGTGCTTTCGTCACTCGTTTGGACTGCCGTCCAAAGTGATTATTGTATGCAAAAACAGAAAAAAATGTCTTTGAAAAAATTTATTAATTTTAATAAGATTTAGTTATGTAACTAGAATAATATTAGCAGAAAAGTAAACAAAAAAAAAGAAATTAAAAAAAGATAATGTTAATAAAATTAAAAGAGAAAAAAGAAAAAAAAATGTTTAATAATAATATAATGATAATAAAAGATAATAATAATTACATTACATTACATGCAGTTATTTAATTTTCGCAACGTCATGGATTGACTATATGATTTTGGGTTGATTAATTTTAAATTGTATATGATTGATAATTAATAATAAAACAAGTATTCCTTTCTTCACCAACTAAATAACTGTGCTTTTCTAATTCAAAAAATTATAATAGAATTTTTATAAAACTATATATGTGTTTTGAATTTTGACAAAAAAATAAATAATTTATACTCTGAACTTTTGTAACAACATTAAAATTTGTACAGAGATTTCTATAAACACAAGCCGTTTGCTTATCGAAATCTACAAACTCTGGCAGTTGTCTAACTGAGTGTGTAACGAAATCTTCGATTTTTATAAGTCCCGGTTTTAAAAATCCTGGTTTTCAAAATCCAGATTTTTAAAATCCTGGTTTTCCAAAAGGGGTTAGCAAGGGGGAACGCAGTGAGCTCTCGGGTGCCATGAGAGGTATTGAAGCGTCAGCCTGTACAATTATTGCTTTTTTTTACAAAACGATCAAAAAGTAGAAATTTGACCAATTCTAGAACCGGTGTTAATATATGGCACTGTTGTTGTAGTTTGACAAAAAAAAATGGGAGTTTTTTCCTACTCCGACTCCGATAAAATAGCACTGACTCTCGCCTCTGACTTCGCAGCCTTGGTTTTTTCCTAGTAAATTTTTGGACAAGATAGCTTATTTTTATGTTTAAATATTTTTAGTCCGGCCGGTCCTAAATAATAAAAAATATTTCTTTAAAAATCAAGACTTTAGAACGAGAAGAAATGAAAACCTGAATTTCGAAAACCGGGACTTTGAAAACTAAGATTTCGCAGTACACTCGACCAAACTACATATATATTACAAATACTTTGTGCTTGTATTCAAAGTTTAGCGAATTATAATAAATTCGCAAAACAAAAGTGGACCGCAGCTGTTATTTCGAAATTTCCTTTCGACACAAGTATGGTAATTATTTTATATGCAACAGGATCATAAGTATAGTTTGGATTCATGGTATCTAAATTTAACACTCGATTCTTTGTATAAGTTCTGATGCAAGGATTAAATTGAAAAATACTGAAAAATTTCAAATTGTGTGTGACTGCGCGAATCATATCCCAAATAATAATACGAAATTATTATCTTTGAAAATATTTTAGAAAAAGAAATATCTGGTGCTAGCTATATGTAATTGGTTCATTTAATAACTTAAAAAGTTTATTATTTTGCTGAAGTAAATTAAAAGTTATCGTAAGCTTTTAGCAGGGACAATCTGAAAGAGATATGTCATCCTATGTAAACGTAAAAATTTAAACTGCGATTTCATTTTCTGTAAATAGCCGCATACAATCAAAAGTATTTTGTTTTTTTGCGTATACGTATACGCAATTTAATGAAAAATCACAGATACAACGATGACATTGGAATTATCAGAAATATATTTTGTTTTCAGTTTGTAGTTCCAATGAAAAATCTAATTTGATGCTTCTTGAAATATTTAAATAATATTCCCACTATAGATTCAAATGAATATTAATTGAAAAATGTCCTCGCAGCATACTGATGAAATTTCCTTTCCCAATATAGTGAAAAATTAATGTTTTTCGGCGCTGCAATTTGAAAGGAGTTTTTAACCCACCTTTACACAAGTAAACTATATATTGAACGTAAACTCATAAATTTCTTCCGAATGAATTTGAACCAAAATATAAATATTGTCAACAAATTACAGTCAAAAAAATCAATTATGAAACAAGTTTATGTAGTCTACGCACTACACTATTAGAAATATAAAACTCAATTCGAATATAAATTTTAACAAGGCGAAATAATTTTAATACATTGCAAAGTTCGCCCCCCCCCCCCCCCCCCCTCCAAAAATCCAATGCAGGCCTATTAGTCAGAAATTCCATAATATCTAACTTTTTTGCCTTACTAAGCTAAACTTATCCCGGCTTGCCAATAAAAATAAGCACCACTACTATTCCTAAGGCCGTGCTGGATGACAATATCGATAACACTAAATCACACAATTCTACATACTCCAATGATATCTAATGATGAAAATCATTGTTTTACCATTTTGTTTTATAAATGTGTTATACTATTTTATGGTTTTAACAGCGAGGTAACCAAACGGAGTGAAAGATTCCATTGATTGTTGTATGAGATCAACAGGTATCTAAAACGCCTAGTTTTAGATTAATTTAAAAAAAATCTTTTATAGTTACTAAAATTAAGTGGTCGAATTAAACTGTCCAAATTTGTCAACTATATATTAAAATAACGATTTTATTTTTCGGTCTATGAATTTTATAAAATTCTATTATTCGTCAAAATATCTCCTTTTCTATAGTCGATTCTAAGAGTCTCAGAGATGTAAAAAAAAAAAAAAAATTCAGTTTATACAGTTGTTAAGTGGACTTGATTTTTGACACGAACAGGGTACGAACCAAATGTTATGATCTGTAATTGATAATTTTTGCCGTAAAAATTGAGATGAATTATAAAATCGTATTTTTTATATTTTGTTAAACATTTTGGGTACTAGAATTGGTTTCATATCACACGCTGCGTTAAATACTGTTATGTTCAATATTGCGCTAATTTTTACGATTAATTGTTGCATTGATTGTGTGACATTTTAATGTAAAATATTATACAGAAAAACCTCGATTTAACGTACTAATTGGGGAGTCCGTTAAATCCGATTGTCCGTTAAATCTGAATGTTTTTAAATTTAATCTATTCGATAGAATTTAATCTGGGGCGGAACTCAATCTTTTCTTAACCGATTATGTTGAATTGGATATTGAATATAAGTGAGATTCTAAAATGATTTTTGGAAACATTTTTGAAATATGGCCATCTAGGACGGAACTTGAATAATTCTTAACCAATTATGATGGGATTGGACATGTTAGATGGAAGTGGCATTCTTAAATTATTTTTTAAGAAATTCTGGAATATGGCCACCTGGGACGGAACTCAAACAAAGCGGAAATTAATGCTTTTGGGGTACTTGCAATACAAGAGCATAAACGGACTGGGATTAATTTCCATAAAACAACCAATAATTACACTCTCCACTAAAGCAATGTTCAGAAAAGAGGAAAATTATGATACGATTTCTCATCTTCTGGCGAGTTTATCATTTTATAATCCCATATATCCAACTTGGCGAATTCCATCATTGTCTGTTATCTAATAGCTGTGTCCGGTTCCAGGTAAACATATTAAAAATCTTCTTCTAGAAATCACTAATGAATCTCATTTCCATTAAACAAATCTAATCCAAAATACCTTGTCCCAATTTCTTCAAAAAATTATTTAAGAATACCCGAATCCACCCATCATATAATCGCTAATCGAAAAAAGAAAAATAAAAAATTGTCCGTTAAATCGGGGTTCCATTAAATCGGGGGTCCATTAAATCGAGCGTCCATTAAATCGAGAGTTTACTGTACATCGCTAAAATAATTTCATATTTTTCCATCGCCTCTAAAATCACACTCCCAAAATGGACAAACTTCTGCACGAACATTTTATTGTAATTAGCGATGACAAACGTGATTTTTAATTGTTGACCTTATATTTTGTAAAACATTTGCGATTTAGGTAGAGCTTGGACCCCCTCCGTTTGTCTTATTATCTTTGCGTTATGTTCTTGGAACGAAGCATTCTCAACTTTTGACCGGTTACGCCCTGCTTTTCTCCGTTGCCAGGCAATTCATGGACATATGGCAATAGGTCCGATTTTCGTAGACAAACCGGAACATTGCACAGCCTCATGCCAGCCTATGGTACTGGCAGGAGAAATTGGCACGCCTATGACTT
This sequence comes from Nephrotoma flavescens, assembly GCA_932526605.1. Lineage (NCBI taxonomy): Eukaryota > Metazoa > Arthropoda > Insecta > Diptera > Tipulidae > Nephrotoma > Nephrotoma flavescens. The sequence continues at coordinate 18,219 of CAKOBK010000230.1, read as the reverse complement.
CTGTACTCAATACAATTTCTAAATATGTATTTATGTTTTACGGTATACATTTGTAAAATTAATTGTCAAAAGCTTAATCCAACAGAACTTTAAAATATCAAAAATTTAAATTTCCGACAAATTTTTGTTCTAAGTTTCATTTAATAATCACGATTGCTTTAATGGAACTTGTTTCTTCACGACATTCATTTAAACACGACAAATTTTACGTTTTTATTATTTTCTCGATTTTCGTGGTTTAGTAATAAACCAGCAAATAATCTGCTACTGCGTGTGTTAAACATTTGCAATTAGTGACTATATAAAGACAACTGTGATTCATAAAATTTATATCATTCTACAAAATAAAGTTGACAATTTTAGTTGTTGCGCTTTTAGCTATCGTGAGTCTGGGTGGGTCGCATGCACAAGAAATTCCTTCTTTTCCCGGTAAAATTTAATGAACAATAATTTTCTAAGTATTAAATAAAAGTGATATGTTAAATAAATTTCTTCTAGCTATGCCAGTTGTAGTAGCATTAGTGCCATCAGGTTCTATACCACCTCCAGTACCAGCACTAGCACCAGCACCAGCACCAGCACAAGAGCCACCAGCTCCGACGACAGAGTAAATTTTTTTCAAATTAGAAAATTTATAAGGTTCACACAAAATATTATGAAAACACAATATAATATATATTAATAATCATGCACAGATAAATGTACATTGTTTTATTACGATATTTTTAGAGCTTTAACCTGTAAGCGTTTATCGGAATGGAATTTCCGTAGACCATGACATTCTTGAAATCTATAAATCTTTCAGTTGTTTGTCGTGGTATCGCGGTTTCCAATTGTTGAAATGGCACTGATGTACAAATAATTAAATATTACTTTCTTACAAAAGCTTTATTAATTGTTCAGTTTTGTAATTTATGTGACGTCATAAATGTTTCTGAATCTTATGATTTTATACCAGAAAAGTTATAATCGTGGTCCCACGAGATTATCAGAACTTTGGTACGTAAAATAAAAACAAAGAATTATTCACATAAAATTCGAGAATATTTAAAATTAACAGAATAAATAGGACAACTAATAAACGGATAAATATTTCATTCGGGGATAATATAAGGAAAATATGCTTATTTTATAAAAATTTGTATTAAGAAAAACACAGGTTTCTCTCATCTCAATGTGCATGACTGTGTTGCTAAAGCTAACTAGCTGACCACAAGGTCCAATACTTTTGTCCTTTACGAAAATTGGTGTCTCTTGTTTCTGCTTTGTTGAGAGAAAAATCAAACAACTCAACTCGATTCTCAATAGATGATTGAGTTGAGTGTCCATGGGAATGGAACCCTTTTCCATCGAATTTAACACTAATGTGTTGAAAAGCGGGCTCAACCTTTCTAGCACCCCATCAAAAGGTTTTGACAAAAGTGATAAACGAATTCATTTAGTCATCGTTTGGTCAGGATTGGTCACTAGTTTTTATCGTTTAGTCACTTACGATTACACAGTAAATAAATAGTCAAAAAATTTCCCGGGTAGCACCTCATTGCAAGAAAATTATACCGTTTTTATGAAATTTCGTTAGGTAATCGTTAGGTCTGGATTGATCACCACATTTTGACGTTTGGTCATCAATGAGTCAGTTTTTATTGCGAAAAAATCAAATCAAAATTGTAGTAATTCAACAAAATCGGGTTCGTCGCTTATTTAGAGATTTCATCTTACAAAATTTATAAAAAATCCAATTGGAATATACCATTTAGATAAAAATATTTATTTTTCCAAAGAGTTGTATCTAAAGCGGAAGACGCTTCCAGCCCCGAACACTTGAAATCGTGTGGAAATTATGAGTTTTTCAAGAATTTTCGCAAAAAATCTTTATGTAGGGATGACCAAACAAAAAAAAAAATAGTGACCAATTCTCAACGAATTATGAAGTTTGGATTGAATATATCATATGTCTTCCGCTTTAGATACAACTCTTTGGAAAAAGAAATATTTTTATCTAAGGACCTGTCCGAATACTGTGATAATTATTTCTATTGATAATTTTGACAGGAAATTGAATGCACCCAAATTATTACAACAGCTATGCGTAATAATTTTTGACGTTACTGAAATAATTTTTGTATTAGTCCATTGTTGTTGTTGTTGGAAATGCGCCATTTTTTGAATTACGAAATTATATTTGCTTAAGTTACGAATGTAACAAATTATTGTTTGTTCAACTAAATTAATACAATTATTGAAATATTGGGTCTAAAATAAGTTTCAGTTATCTTATTTTCTCTATGCAATAACGATTATTACAATATTTTAATAATGTCAAAAACATTTCAGTATTCGGACAGCAATCGAACTCTAACAAATTATGGAAGAGAAAATTATTTCAGTAATGTCAAAATTATTACAGAAAATTAAATTATTACAGTATTCGGACACGTCCTAAATGGTATATTCCAATTGGATTTTGTATAAATTTTGCAAGATGAAATTCCCAAATAAGCGACGAACCCGATTTTGATGAATTACTACAATTTTGATTTTATTTTTTCGTGATAAATGCTGAGTCATTGATGACCAAATGCCAAAATGTGGTGATCAATCCATTTTTCTGGTCGTGTTGTGCGCCACATTTTTGGGAGGCTTGTCATCGTCTCAATTCACTGGAAAACGACTCGCGGTGGGAATCAACACGCGTCGATGTCACTACTGTTTCTGCAGATCAAATTCGTACGTAAGAACGAAATGGTTGACTACATTTTGCATCGAGTTCGCACTGCAACATTGAATTATGAGCTTGAAATGAGTGACGAGATACGCAACGCAGTTTTGATCTTGAACGAAGACATGTGCCTTATTATGTGCGGCAGCTATTTTTCGAAATTAAGCATGCCAGCACAAGTTCGTTTGATGCACGATGCATTTAATCGAGAATTGCAACGAAAACAAGTGTACGATCGAGATTCAATGACCCAAATAATAGAAATGAGTGTCCCGCTTTTGAATGGCGTGTACGACGCATTGATGAAGGCAGTTGATGAAGGAAACCGCGGAATATTCATTCAATGCTGAAGGTGGAACAAGTAAAACCTTTCTGATTTCATTGCTTTTAGCCACAATTGAGGCCTCAAATAGCTTTAGCTGTTGCATCATCTGGAATTTTAGCCACATTGCTGGACGACGGCCGAATGGCACACTGTGTGTTGAAGTTGCCGATGAATATCCATACAAATGTCAAGCCAGTGTGCTCAATTGCCAAGATCTCGGCGATAGCAAAGGTATTCAAAGAGTGCAAAACCATCATCTGAGACGAATGGGCAATGGCACATAAACGAAGCGTGCAATTCAACAATGAAGGATTTAAAAAGTAACTCAAGACGTTTTGGTGTAGTGATGATTCTTCTGGCTGACGATTTTCGCCAAACGCCATCTGTCATTTAACAGCAGCAGATAAACTAAACTGAACTGATCAGTCAACTGCTGATTTTTCCAAACACCTGTTGGCACTTGAAAGTATTTCCGGACATCCGCCGAAATTATATGAATCACGATTCGCTTAGCGAACGAGCGATTGTGGCAACAAATAACAATGATGTAGACAGTCTGAATTACATGATTCAAAACAAAATCGCTGGAGAAATGCATTTTTACAAATCCGTTGACTGTGTGGCCAATCAAGACGAGGCAACCAACTATCCGACCGAGTTTTTTCAGTGATAATCATGCTGTGCAATCTGAACCACCCGAGATTGTGTAACGAGCGTGTAGCGTCGATCATCAAGGGTAAATCCAAAGGAGAGTATGAACTTATTTCGAAAATTTCTCTCATGTGATATTCCGTTGGACTTCAAGCGCATTCAGTTCCCCGTTTGTTTAGCGTTCGCGATACTGATCAAGAAATCGCAAGGTTGGAAGTGTGCGAAATAAATCTCGAATTTTCGTGTTTTTCTCATGGTCAGTTGTACGTCGCGTGTTCCAGAGTTTTCAAACCATCATCGTTGTTCATTTACGCGCTGGAGCATAAAACAAAAATATTGTTTACCACAATGTATTATATTGATTTGCATCTGTATTCAATTTAATTTCACTCGAATCAAATACATTGAATTATTTTGAATTCCAACTGACTCTAATTCATTTCCACACTGAGAGAAAAAAAATCTAAAAAAAGGCACAATTTTCGATTGATGCCTGAGTTTGAACACATTAGTGTTGAATTTGATGAAACAGTGAATGAAATGTACACTCAACTTAGTCGTCTATATTGAGAATCGAACTAAGTTATTTCATTTTTTCTCTCGTCAAAAGTATTTGCACGGAACGAAATAATTTTGGACCGAACAAGGTTCTCAGGATAAGCTAGTAAGCTACAGAAACACAGTGATGCACATTGATTAAAAATGAGAGAAATCAATACAAATTTTTATAAAATTACCATATTTTCCTTATTATTATCCACGTATCAAATAGTTATCCGCCTATTAGTTGTCCCATTTGTTCTGTTAATTTTAAATATTCTCGAATTTTATGTGAATAATTCTTTATTTTTCTTTGACGTATTAAAGTTCTGATTTCCTCGTGGAACCACGTTTCTAACTTTTCTGGTATAAAATCATAAGCTCACAAACGTTTATGACGTCACATAAATTACAAAACTTAACAATTAATAAAGCTTTTGTAAGAAAGATAATATTGAATTGTTTGTACATCAGTGCCATTTCAATTCGACCACTTAATTTTTCGTATCTCGTTTAATTTGACTTCGCTACATGAAGGCATTAAAAGATGTTGCACAATTTTAAACCGCGATAACACAACAATCAACTGAAAAAAATTATAAATTTCAAGCATGTCATAGTCTACGGAAATTCCATTCATTTAAACGTTTAACCGTTTAAACTTTTAATAATATGGTGGGCTGTTTGATGATATTGTAATAATATGATGTAAATTTATCTGTGCTGGATTAATAATATATTTTATATAGCGTTTTTACAAAATATTTTGCCTGACCCTTATGAATTTTCAATAAATAAAAAACATTTACTCTGCTGTCGGTGCTGCCGGAGCTGGCTCTTCTGCTGGTGCTGCTGGTGCTGCTGGTGCTGCTGGTGCTGCTGGTGCTGCTGGTACTGCTGGTGCTGCTGGTACTGCTAGTACTGCTGGTACTGCTGGTACTGCTGATGCTATACCATCAGGTGGCATAAATGATACTACAATTGGTATAGCTAGAAGAAATTTATTTAACATATTACTTTTATTTAATACTTAGAAAATTATTGTTCATTAAATTTTACCGGGAATTTCTTGTGCATACGACCCACTTAAACTCACGATAACTAAAAGCGCAACAACTAAAATTGTCAACTTCATTTTGTAAAATGATATAAATTCTAAGATTCACACTGGTCTTTATATAGTCACTAATTGCGATTGTTTAACACACGCAGTAGCAGAATATTTGCTGGTTTATTACTAAACCACGAAAATCGAGCAAAAAATAAAAACGTAAAATTTGTCGTGTTTAAATGAATGTCGTGTAGAATTAAGTCCCATTAAACCTATCGTGATTATTAAATTAAACTTAGAACAAAAACATTTTTAGGAATTTGTCGGAAATATAAATTTTTGATTTTTTTTTAAAGTTCTGTTGGATTAAGCTTTTGACAATTTATTTTACAAATGTATACCGTAGAGCATAATTATTTAGAAATCTTATTGT
>CAKOBK010000230.1:0-7500 GCA_932526605.1 Nephrotoma flavescens | reverse complement strand
ACATTGCAACCTGTTCGCCCCCTCCGATCATCCAATGCAGGCCAGATCACTAATCAGAGATTAATTAATAATCAGAAATTCATACAAGTATATAATAGCTAAGTTTTTCTGCCTCACTAAGCTAAACTAATCCCGGCTGGCCAATAAAAATAAGCACCTTTACTATTCCTAAAGCCGTGGTGGATGACAATATCGATAACACTAAATCACACAATTCTACATACTCCAATGATATCTAATGATGAAAATCATTGTTTTACCATTTTGTTTTATAAATGTGTTATACTATTTTATGGTTTTAACAGCGAGGTAACCGAGCGGAGTGAATTCATTGTGGTCTGAGATCAACTAGATTCCTGTTGATGGTCACCTAGTCTTAGATTAATTTAAAAAAACATTTTAGTTACTAAAATTAGTGTCCGAATTAAACTGACCAAATTAGTCAACTATACATTAAAATTAAAGCGATTTTCTTTTTAGGTCTATGAATTTAATAAAATTCTAATATTCGTCGAAATATTTGCTTTTCTATGGTCGATTCTAAGAGTCCCAGAGAAGTAAACAAAAAAATTTTCAGTTTATACAATTGTTAAGTGGACTTGATGTTTTTGGCACGAACAGGGAACGAACCAAATGTTATGATCTGTAATTGATAATTATTGCCGTAAAAACTGAGATGAATTATAAAATCACAATTTTTATGTTTGGTAAAATATTTAGGGGACTTGATTTGGGTTCATATCACACGCTGCGTTAAATACTATTATGTTTAATTTAATCTATTCGATTATGTTGGATCATGTTTTAAACAATTATGATGGGATTGGATATGTTAGATGGAAGTGGGATTCCTAAATCATTTTTGGTAGAATTTCTGGAATATTGCGAACTGGGACGGAAATTGATTAATTCTTAACCGGTTACGATGGGGTTCCTGTATGTTGGATGTAAATGAGATTCTTAATTTATTTTTGGTAAAGTTCTAGAATATCGCCACCTGGAATAGAATTTGGCATTTTCTTAACTGACTATTCTGAAATTGAATATGGTGGATGGAAATAAGATTTTTCAATAATTTTTGGTAGAAGTTGGAGCATATGGCCACCTGGGACGGAACTCGGTAATAAGCACGCGACTTTCATAAAGCAATTGGCTGGTGATGTTAACATGTTTCTGATAGAGCTGGATACCTTAACATCTATCAACATTACGTGGCTCACGCATGTAATTAATGAGTTGAGTGGAAGGTCAACTACCTACTCTCACAAAAAATCACGTTTTGAACCCAACACAAAGGGATTGGATACATTTATAGTATTCTTATCAACAACGACATCGAAAATTATTGAAGGGAACATGTAATCTGATGTCTTCTAATACAAGAAGACATCAGATTTCATGTTCCCTTCAATAATTTTAAGAAAGAGAAAATAAAAAATTGTCCGTTAAATCGAGCGTCCGTTAAATCGGGGTCCGTTAAATCAAGAGTTTGCTGTATATCGCTAAAAACAATTTAAAATTTTTTCATCGCCTCTAAAATCACACTCTCAAAATGCACGAACTCCGCAAGGAACTGCAGTGTTTTGAAAACCATCGACTTCTTGTAATTAGCGATGACATACGTGATTGGAGCGTTTTGGATTACGTTCTGGGGACGAAGCATTCTAACTCTTTAGAGGTTCGCTTTTCACGCCCTACTTTTCTCCGTTGCCAGGAAATTCAACTACATAAGGCAATAGGATCGAATTTCGTACACGAATCGGCACATTGCATAGCCCCATGGCAGCCTACGGTACTGGCAGGAGAAATTGGCCCACCTATGACTTTTGCACTCCGACAATACCTATAACTACAATTAAATTTGGAACCCAAGACTCTTATTATGTAACGTGGCTCCATTATTTATTAATCCCACACAATAAGATTTCTAAATAATTATGTTCTACGGTATACATTTGTAAAATAAATTGTCAAAATCTTAATCCAACAGAACTTTAAAAAAAAAAATCAAAAATTTATATTTCCGACAAATTCCTAAAAATGTTTTTGTTCTAAGTTTAATTTAATAATCACGATAGGTTTAATGGGACTTAATTCTACACGACATTCATTTAAACACGACAAATTTTACGTTTTTATTTTTCGCTCGATTTTCGTGGTTTAGTAATAAACCAGCAAATATTCTGCTACTGCGTGTGTTAAACAATCGCAATTAGTGACTATATAAAGACCAGTGTGAATCTTAGAATTTATATCATTTTACAAAATGAAGTTGACAATTTTAGTTGTTGCGCTTTTAGTTATCGTGAGTTTAAGTGGGTCGTATGCACAAGAAATTCCCGGTAAAATTTAATGAACAATAATTTTCTAAGTATTAAATAAAAGTAATATGTTAAATAAATTTCTTCTAGCTATACCAATTGTAGAATCATTTATGCCACCTGCTGGTATAGCATCAGCAGTACCAGCAGTACCAGCAGTACTAGCAGTACCAGCAGCACCAGTAGTACCAGCAGCACCAGCAGCACCAGCAGCACCAGCAGCACCAGCAGCACCAGCAGCACCAGCAGAAGAGCCAGCTCCGGCAGCACCGACAGCAGAGTAAATGTTTTTCATTTATTGAAAATTCATAAGGGTCATGCAAAATATTTTGTAAAAACGCTATATAAAATATATTATTAATCCAGCACAGATAAATTTACATCGTATTATTACAATATCATCAAACAGCCCACCATATTATTAAAAGTTTAAACGTTTAAATGAATGGAATTTCCGTAGACTATGACATGCTTGAAATTTATAATTTTTTTCAGTTGATTGTTGTGTTATCGCGGTTTAAAATTGTGCAACATCTTTTAACGCCTTCATGTAGCGAAGTCAAATTAAACGAGATACGAAAAATTAAGTGGTCGAATTGAAATGGCACTGATGTACAAACAATTCAATATTATCTTTCTTACAAAAGCTTTATTAATTGTTAAGTTTTGTAATTTATGTGACGTCATAAACGTTTGTGAGCTTATGATTTTATACCAGAAAAGTTAGAAGCGTCGTTCCACGAGGAAATCAGAACTTTAATACGTCAAAGAAAAATAAAGAATTATTCACATAAAATTCGAGAATATTTAAAATTAACAGAACAAATGGGACAACTAATAGGCGGATAACTATTTGATACGTGGATAATAATAAGGAAAATATGGTAATTTTATAAAAATTTGTATTGAAAAAAAACGCAGATTTCTCTCATCTTTAATCAATGTGCATCACTGTGTTTCTGTAGCTTACTAGCTTATCCTGAGAACCTTGTTCGGTCCAAAATTATTTCGTTCCGTGCAAATACTTTTGACGAGAGAAAAAATGAAATAACTTAGTTCGATTCTCAATATAGACGACTAAGTTGAGTGTACATTTCATTCACTGTTTCATCAAATTCAACACTAATGTGTTCAAACTCAGGCATCAATCGAAAATTGTGCGTTTTTTTAGATTTTTTTTCTCTCAGTGTGGAAATGAATTAGAGTCAGTTGGAATTCAAAATAATTCAATGTATTTGATTCGAGTGCAATTAAATTGAATACAGATGCAAATCAATATAATACATTGTGGTAAACAATATTTTTGTTTTATTTTCCGGCGCGTAAATGAACAACGATGATGGTTTGAAAACTCTGGAACACGCGACGTACAACTGACCATGAGAAAAACACGAAAATTCGAGATTTATTTCGCACACTTCCAACCTTGCGATTTCTTAATCAGTATCGCGAACGCTAAACAAACGGGGAACTGAATGCGCTTGAAGTCCAACGGAATATCACATGAGAGAAATTTTCGAAATAAGTGCATACTCTCCTTTGGATTTACCCTTGATGATCGACGCTACACGCTCGTTACACAATCTCGGGTGGTTCAGATTGCACAGCATGATTATCACAGAAAAAACTCGGTCGGATAGTTGGTTGCCTCGTCTTGATTGGCCACACAGTCAACGGATTTGTAAAAATGCATTTCTCCAGCGATTTTGTTTTGAATCATGTAATTCAGACTGTCTACATCATTGTTATTTGTTGCTACAATCGCTCGTTCGCTAAGCGAATCGTGTTTCATATAATTTCGGCGGATGTCCGGAAATACATTCAAGTGCCAACAGGTGTTTGGAAAAATCAGCAGTTGACTGATCAGTTCAGTTTAGTTTATCTGCTGCTGTTAAATGACAGATGGCGTTTGGCGAAAATCGTCAGCCAGAAGAATCACCACTCGACCAAAACGTCTTGAGTTACTTTTTAAATCCTTCATTGTTGAATTGCACGCTTCGTTTATGTGCCATTGCCCATTCGTCTCAGATGATGATTTTGCACTCTTTGAATACCTTTGCTATCGCCGAGATCTTGGCAATTGAGCACACTGGCTTGACATTTTTATGGATATTCTTCGGCAACTTCAACACACAGTGTGCCATTCGGCCGTCGTCCAGCAATGTGGCTAAAATTCCAGATGATGCAACAGCTAAAGCTATTTGAATCCTTAATTGTGGCCAAAAGCAATGAAATCAGAAAGGTTTTACTTGTTCCACCTTCAGCATTGAATGAATATTCCGCCGTTTCCTTCATCAACTGCCTTCATCAATGCGTCGTACACGCCATTTAAAAGCGGGACACTCATTTCTATTATTTGGGTCATTGAATCTCGATCGTACACTTGTTTTCGTTGCAATTCTCGATTAAATGCATCGTGCATCAAACGAACTTGTGCTGGCATGCTTAATTTCGAAAAATAGCTGCCGCACATAATAAGGCACATGTCTTCGTTCAAGATCAAAACTGCGTTGCGTATCTCGTCACTCATTTCAAGCTCATAATTCAATGTTGCAGTGCGAACTCGATGCAAAATGTAGTCAACCATTTCGTTCTTACGTACGAATTTGATCTGCAGAAACAGTAGTGACATCGACGCGTGTTGATTCCCACCGTGAGTCGTTTTCCAGTGAATTGAGACGATGACAAGCCTCCCAAAAATGTGGCGCACAACACGACCAGAAAAATGGATTGATCACCACATTTTGGCATTTGGTCATCAATGACTCAGCATTTATTGCGAAAAAATAAAATCAAAATTGTAGTAATTCAACAAAATCGGGTTCGTCGCTTATTTGGGAATTTCATCTTGCAAAATTTATAAAAAATCCAATTGGAATATACCATTTAGGACGTGTCCGAATACTGTAATAATTTAATTTTCTGTAATAATTTTGACATTACTGAAATAATTTTCTCTTCCATAATTTGTTAGAGTTCGATTGCTGTCCGAATACTGAAATTTTTTTGACATTATTAAAATATTGTAATAATCGTTATTGCATAGAGAAAATAAGATAACTGAAACTTATTTTAGACCCAATATTTCAATAATTGTATTAATTTAGTTGAACAAACAATAATTTGTTACATTCGTAACTTAAGCAAATATAATTTCGTAATTCAAAAAATGGCGCATTTCCAACAACAACAACAATGGACTAATACAAAAATTATTTCAGTAACGTCAAAAATTATTACGCATAGCTGTTGTAATAATTTGGCTGCATTCAATTTCCTGTCAAAATTATCAATAGAAATAATTATCACATTATTCGGACAGGTCCTTAGATAAAAATATTTCTTTTTCCAAAGAGTTGTATCTAAAGCGGAAGACATATGATATATTCAATCCAAACTTCATAATTCGTTGAGAATTGGTCACTATTTTTTTTTTGTTTGGTCATCCCTACATAAAGATTTTTTGCGAAAATTCTTGAAAAACTCATAATTTCCACACGATTTCAAGTGTTCGGGGCTGGAAGCATTCCATTAAAGCAATCGTGATTATAACGCAAAGATAATAAGACAAACGGAGGGGGTGCAAGCTCTACCTGAACCGCAAATGTTTTACAAAATATAAGGTCAATATATATATATATATATATATATATATATATATATATATATATATATATATATATATATATATATATATATATATATATATATATATATATATATATATATATATATATATATATATATATATATATATATATATATATATATATATATATATATATATATATATATATATATATATATATAATATATATATATATATATATATATATATATATATATATATATATATATATATATATATATATATATATATATATATATATATATATATATATATATATATATATATATATATATATATATATATATATATATATATATATATATATATATATATATATATATATATATATATATATATATAATATATATATATATATATATATATATATATATATATATATATATATATTATATATATATATATATATATATATATATATATATATATATATATATAATATATATATATATATATATATATATATATATATATATATATATATATATATATATATATATATATATATATATATATATATATATATATATATATATATATATATATATATATATATATATATATATATATATATATATATATATATATATATATATATATATATATATATATTATATATATATATATATATATATATATATATATATATATATATATATATATATATATATATATATATAATATATATATATATTATATATATATATATATATATATATATATATATATATATATATATATATATATATATATTTTGTATATATAAATATATAAATATATATATATATATATATATATATATATATATATATATATATATATATATATATATATATATATATATATATATATATATATATATATATATATATATATATATATATATATATATATATATATATATATATATATATATATATATATATATATATATATATATATATATATATATATATATATATATATATATATATATATATATATATATATATATATATATATATATATATATATATATATATATATATATATATATATATATATATATATTATATATATATCTATATATATTATATATATATATATATATATATATATATATATATATATATATATATATATATATATATATATATATATATTATATATATATATATATATATATATATATATAATATATATATATATATATATATATATATATATATATATATATATATATATATATATATATATATATATATATATATATATATATTACGAAAATTTAAAGTACTACATTTTGTAGTGAAATCCTTTACAAGTATTTGTGAGTATTTGGGTATTCGTCGGTAAATTTTATTTAATTTTACCCGAACATGTTATTCCATGTTGCTTACATACCACTTTTAATATGTTTGTAAAAAATTTATTACTAGATAGTATAACTGTTTTTTGTTGGTAATCTATTTAAAATTATCGAGTAATTTCATTTAGAAAATTATTAAATAAGAGAATATTTTTGGTTATGTTTTTTTTGGTTATGTTTTT